>JAIFZK010000007.1:26790000-26792500 GCA_027481765.1 Tenualosa thibaudeaui
TGATTTTGCATTTGAATACAGCATATGTTTGCGTGTGTGTGTGTGTGTGTGTCTTTTCCTTTTAATGTTGTGAAAGGGGTTCAAATGAATCTACGCGAACTGTAAGCTCACCTGGCGATCCCTTGACCAGCGTTCCAACCCGACTGCTGCGTCCGCCCTGCTCCTTGATGGATCCACTGGAGCGCTGGTACCAGCAGCGTAGTTCCTCGGACACGGCCGCTCTCCCTCCCCCTCCCCCACCCCCACTCCCCCCGCCCTCTCGGCCCAGCGAGGGAGTCCGTACGATCTGTGAGCGCGAAGGCGTGAGCCGCCCACTGCCTCCGCTGTCCCCGTCGTCCGCCGCGCCCCAGCTCTCCTTGTACATGCCCCCGGCCGTGTAGGAGTTGGAGGTCTTGAACTGGGCCTTGACGCTGTAGTGGCCCTCCTGGTCGCTCTCCAGGCTGCGGACCACCACCCCCGCCGGGCTGCCGTTGCCGTCCACGTAGAGCGGGTACTCGCGGATGCGGTACTGAGACGAGGGCTGGCTCTGGCTGCTCATGTAGACGCCGTGCTGCGCGCCACCCAGGACCCCCGAGCCCGAGCCCGAGCCCGAGCCGCCACCGGAACCTCCGCCGCGTGCCGCCGCCAGATTGGGCATGCTGCCCGAGTTGGAGCCGCCCAGGTGGCCCGCCGAGCGGTGCCGCTGCCGCTGCCTCTGCCGGGCCTTGGACGGCGAGTCCTCGGCCAGCGTGGAGTAGTTGGCGTGGTGGCTGGCGCCGGTCGAGGAGGACGACCCGGCGCCGGCCGAGGGGTAGAAGTGCTCGCAGCTGGACTGGCTGGTGCAGGACGAGCAGTCGTCCAGCGGGTCGGAGCCGTTGGTGCCCGGCGTGTGCGGGCACAGGTCCGGCGAGGAGGCTCCCGCCTCAGCCTCCAGGCCCAGCAGCTTCCCCTGAGACTCCAAGCTGGAGCTGCGGTGTCGGAAGTGCTGAACCAGACTGTGCAGCCGCGTGGGACTGATGTCCACCGACCTGAGAGAGGGACAGAGAGACAGGGGGAGAAGGGGAGAGAGGGAGAGAGAGAGGGAGGGGGAGAGAGAGAGAGAGAGAGACAGGGGGAGAAGGGGAGAGAGGGAGGAAACAAGAGATGGAGGAGGGGGGAGGTTTCATATCACTTCATTAAATCAGTAGCAGAGACCATCACATCATCAAACCAGTAGGACAAATACATCATTGGATTTATTGCTATAAGATTACTGAGGTACAGGTCAGAGAGAGAGATAGAGAGAAAGAGAGAGAGAGAAAGAGAGGGAGAGAGAGCGATAGAGAGAGAGAAAGAGAGAGAGACTAGTAAACACATAGTACTTAGTAGTACCTGAAGTATTTGTTAGTGTGTGTCCGTACACCACAAGTGTATCTGATGGAGTGCATGTGTATGTGTGCGTGCATGCGTCCTTGTATTTGATGGAGTGTGTGTCTGTGCATATGTGTGTGTGTGTGTGTGTGCCTGTGTATCTGATAGAGTGTCTATCTGTGTGTGTGTGTGTGTGTGTACCTGGTAGAGTGGACATAGTGAGGCGCTCTAGTCCTCAGGTCTGGGGTGGAGGGCATGCTGGACTGGGAGTTCCAGTGTGGGAGGCTCCTGATTGGACTACTCTGGAGAGAGTTACTGCCCCCTGCCTCACTGCCTGTACTGGGAAAACGCCTGTGACTACTGACAGAGAGAGAGAGAGAGAGAGAGAGAGAGAGACAGAGAGAGAGAGAGAGAGAGAGAGACAGAGAGTGAGAGAGAGAGAGAGAGAGAGAGAGAGAGAGAGAGAGAGAGAGAGAGAGACAGAGAGTGAGAGAGAGAGAGAGAGAGAGAGAGAGAGAGAGAGAGAGAGAGAGAGAGAGAGAGAGAGAGAGAGAGAGAGAGAGAGAGAGAGAGAGAGAGAGAGAGAGAGAGAGAGAGAGAGAGAGAGAGAGAGAGAGAGAGAGAGAGAGAGAGAGAGAGAGAGAGAGAGAGAGAGAGAGAGAGAGAGAGAGAGAGAGAGAGAGAGAGAGAGAGAGAGAGAGAGAGAGAGAGAGAGAGAGAGAGAGAGAGAGAGAGAGAGAGAGAGAGAGAGAGAGAGAGAGAGAGAGAGAGAGAGAGAGAGAGAGAGAGAGAGAGAGAGAGAGAGAGAGAGAGAGAGAGAGAGAGAGAGAGAGAGAGAGAGAGAGAGAGAGAGAGAGAGAGAGAGAGAGAGAGAGAGAGAGAGAGAGAGAGAGAGAGAGAGAGAGAGAGAGAGAGAGAGAGAGAGAGAGAGAGAGAGAGAGAGAGAGAGAGAGAGAGAGAGAGAGAGAGAGAGAGAGAGAGAGAGAGAGAGAGAGAGAGAGAGAGAGAGAGAGAGAGAGAGAGAGAGAGAGAGAGAGAGAGAGAGAGAGAGAGAGAGTGAGAGAGAGAGAGAGGGGCTTTATATCCTAGTAATAAACAGAATAATTACTGTGATAAACTGCACTGTTTACATTACTACATTTTCGGATCAATTCAATAAATGTAGCAGTGT
>JAIFZK010000007.1:26805000-26807500 GCA_027481765.1 Tenualosa thibaudeaui
ACTTGAAGACGCGAGGGTGGATTTGGGGCGAAAGCGAGATAGAGGCTTGGATTACAGATTACACAACTGTCTGGCCGGCAACCCGGCACTGGGCTGAGCTGAGCAGGCGTGTTCACAAACTAAGACAAAGGGGAGAAGACAGAGGTAGAACTGGAACAAGACGAGGAGAGGAAGGTGTCTATTTTAAGATGATCAGTGTGTAACTCTAATCCATACAGTGACATTTACATTAACCACAGGGTGTGTGTGAAAAATGGACAAATGCCTAGAACATTGCATTCTGACCACACTCAATAAAACGCATAAGTCATTTCCACTTAAAACAGTCGGGATTGCTTACTGGTCTCAGGAGGAGTCTTAGTCGATGTGTGTGTGTGTGTGTGTGTGGCTAAATGAAATAGTCAGAGCACTAAGAACATGAATGACACACTAGTGGTGTAATCATCTGTCTGCCTACACACACACAACACACACAGACACAAACCAAGACATCCTTGGACAAGACAGCCTCAAGGATCTGAACATTACTAGACAAAGAGCTATATCCTATCCATATGGGCAGGCATATAGATTTTCCATCTGAGGTCATGAGCCTTCATCTTATATGTATGTGTGTGTGTGTGTGTGTGTGTGTGTTAAATTCTATATGCCTGTGTATGAGAGTGATTAGTATATGGGAACAGTATTTGTAATATAGATTTACCTTCTAGGATCGTGCACCTCCACGGAGAACTTCTTCTCTCGGAAGTAGAGATTCTCCAGCTGCCTCCATTGGAACACCTGAGGATTGAGGGGGACAACAGCTCAGCAATGTTCTCATAACCTTAATCCAACACACAGCTATTCCTCTGGGTCAGCTTCAGGTCCAGTGCAGACGCTATGAGTGTGTGTGTGTGTGTGTGTATAAAGGATCTGACAGTGATACACACACACTCACACCAGAAAATGCTTCTGTCTCTGCTTGATGTCTTAGATGTAATCCAAACAAGATCCCATTTCCAAAAAACACAGAAAAGTTTGAAAAGTTTGGTTAATGTCTTCTCCTCTTGGATAACATCCCATCTGAGTGTGTGTGTGTGTGTTTAAAAGTGTGTATAACTTCAGTGAGTGAAGCAGAACACCAAGTTCTGAGCATACCGCCCTGTGAGTGAGAGAGAGAGTGTGTGTGTGTGTGTGTTTGGAAGAGGAGCGCAATGGAGAGAGGGAGAGGGGGAGGGGGAGGAGAGGAAGGGGGGGGGGTGGAGTCAACCCTTTAACCCCACCCACATCAGAGCCCTCATCCTCCCACAAGCACCACATTCAGCTGTGTGTGTGTGTGTGTGTCTGTCTAGATAGCAGTCACGTTACCAAACAAAGCTGTCCTGCTATGTTTAAACCAGCTCTTGTTTAAACTCCAGCCTTTGCCACCCCAATCCACTCAAACACCCGCATGCTCTCTCTCTGTCTTTCTCAGACACACACACACACGCACCAAGTCATTTACTCAGGAGGAACACTTCTGGTTCTCATTACACACACGCACACACACACACACACACAGACATACATACACACGCACACACTCTCTGTTGAGAGCTGTTATGACGATACACAGACCAGAGTCAAGCAGCCATCAGCTGCACATGTGAAAAAGAGAACAATGGAGGTAGCAAAGAAAGAGACAAAAGAACAAGGGATGAAAATGAAGAGGAAGTGTTTTGTACAGAGCAACTCCACGACTTACAGGAACAAGAAGAGGAAGAGGAAGGTTAGTTTCCTTTGGCAGAAAAACACTTTCACTGCACTCACGGTAAACAGCCTTAATTACCCAATCACTGCACCATTAAATGCCTAAGAGTGTGTGTGTGTCAGAGAGAAACTGCTTGTCATACACATGTAGAGAAAGAAAGAGAGAAAGAGAGAGAGAGAGAGACGGAGAAAGAGAAAGAGAGAAAGACAAAGAGAGGGAGAGACAGAGAGAGGGAGAGAGAGAGAGAGATACAAAGAGAGGGAGAGAGAGAGGGAGAGAGAGAGAGAGAAAGACAGAGAGAGAGACATGGAGAGAGAAAGACAGAGAGAGAGACACGGAGAGAGAAAGACAGAGAGAGAGAGACAGAGAAAGAGAGAGAGAGAAAGACCGAGAGAGAGAGACAGAGAGAGAAAGATAGAAAGAGAAAGAGAGAGATAAAGAGAGAGAAAGAGAGAGGGAGAGAAAGAGAGAGAGAGAAGGAGAGAGAGAGAGAGAAAGTGAGAGAAAGAGAGAGGGAGAGAAGGAGAGAGAGAGAAGGAGAGAGAGAGAGAGAGAAAGTGAGAGAAAGAGAGAGGGAGAGAAAGAGAGAGAGAGAGAGGGAGAGAAAGACTGAGAGAGAGAGAGGGGTGGGAGCTGGAGAGAAAAGGGGGGCAAGAATTTGAACAGCTTGAGAAAACAATGGACAGATGAAGGGTAAAGGAAACACAATCATCTTACAGAACACACACACACACACACACACACACACACACACACATCATCTAAGAGTAC
>JAIFZK010000007.1:26822500-26825000 GCA_027481765.1 Tenualosa thibaudeaui
TTCAGCTCCCTCAATCAATACCACAGTCAAGCACAGCAAGGGGATTTAAAACAGTGGGTCATACACACACACACACACACAAACGCACACACACACACACATACAATCACACAAACGCACACACACACACACACACAATCCCACAAACGCACAAACACACTGACTCACAGAGAGAATGAAAAATTCTCACACATGCTAGGGATATAAAATCGCCTCAGTGTGTGAAAATCTGCATGCACATTTTGTCTGCTTTTGAACATGCAGTGTGTGTGTGTGTGCATGTCTGTGTGTGTGTGAGTAAAAGGGAGTGACGCAGTAATGATCACCTTTAAGGTCTGATCTTTCACCTTCTATTCAAAGTATACTCTCACATTCAGGAAAACAACACAATGAAATAGACACACACTACATAGTTCTTAGGCAAGCACACATGCCCACACACCCACATCCACCCACACACACACACACACACACACACACACACACACACACACTTACACACACACACTCACAACAGTCTATATCAGATATGAGAGGTTTATGTAAGAGCATTGTGCCTGAAAAACAATGGATTCTCCAGAGGCAAATGGAGTAATTCTGGCATTCGACATCATACACACACACATATACACACACAAACACACCCAGGATGTTTAAACTGAATGCTACACACACACACCTACGCACACAAACACACACTGAGCCCACTCATTGCCTCTGCATGCAGTAGAGTCTGGGCTGGTGTGTTTCCATGGTGACAGTGATTGATGGCTCAGGTGCTGATAATGGGCATGTCGGCAGCATCTGATTGGCTGCTGGCTCTCTCTGCGGGGGTTTAACAGGAAGGTCACAGGTGTTCTTTAGGCGTTCATGCATTTGCCTGCCTGTAATTGACCTTGCTAATTTGCTTCTGTTAAATGAGCACACACGGACATGTGTACACACACACACACACACACACACACACACACATACACGCACACTGGCTTAACATATGGCCAGATTGAGACATCAGCAGAGAAGTATAGACGGTGAATCTGGTCTCTTAATGGGTGAAATCTGAATGACCCAATTTCACTGTTATGTAAGCAACCAGAGGTAGCAAAGCTACTGAAGGCAGAACAAGGGAACAAGAGAAGAAAGGAACAAGTGAGGTGATTAGATTTGCTTGTTTGTACCGACGCTCACTTGTACTCAGCACTCAATTCGAAACTGAGATTTTTATCTCACACAGAAACACCAACACACACACACACACACACAAAAACAAGCTTTTGTGTGATCAACAAGATACAGTGTACCACAGACAGAGATGGCATCAGAAGGAAGTGTGGGAGGGGGAATTCTGTGTGTGTGTGTGTGTGTGTGTGTGTGTGTGTGTGTGTGTGTGTGTGTGTGTGTGTGTGTGTGTGTTTTGTCCCTACCTTACACAAAAGTAGAGTATGATGGGTCCAGATTTCTTGGGAAATTCGTGTTCCAGCACACGCCTATCTAGCTGCAGCCAACTGAAGTGACCCCTGAAACACAGAACCACACATATCAGTGACGTCAATATCTTCTTCATCACCACCATCATCATCCCCATCCCCATTCTGCAGCTCTACGTCATGAATGGATTCCCTCTGTTTGGCTCTGTGTGAGAACACTGTGTATGTGTACGTGTGAGTGTGTATGTGTGTGTGTGTGTGTGTGTGTGTGTGTGTGTGTGTGTGTATCAAATGTAGCAGTCAGAGAGACAGAAGAGCAGGCTGTTTATTCAGCATGAGTCCTTGGCAACCCCATCTCTATTAGCATGCGTTCCCCCAGCGACAGAGTCTGTTATGTACATGGGGTCAGAGGTCGGCAGACTGCATTTCAAAATAAAAGTAAAAAAAAAAAGCCTGAAATATCACATTCCCCCTCAAGAGCCTGGGAGACCATGCTGAGAAGCGAGCTCTGTTTGCGTCACTCTACAGTGTGTTTATATGTGTGTGTGTGTGTGTGAATGTGTGTGAGTCTGCGTGTGCCATTTGGGCCATATGTGTGTGTGAGTGTGTGTGCCATTTGTGCTGTGTGTGTGTGCACGTACGTGTGTGTGTGTGTGTGTGTGTGTATATAACTGCACAGCTCTAACAAATGTCACACAGCAGTGGGCCCAGGCTTCAGTGTCAGCATGAAGAGACGGCAAGAAAAAAAAGGGAGGAAAAGAGAGAGAGCTTGAGAGAGAGAGAGAGAAAGAGAGAGATGGCATGAAATAAATCAGAAATAAAAGATATAAAAGCGACAAACTGAGTCAAACTGAGAGCAGAAGACCTGAGAAGCAAAAAAGCCGGAGATGGAGAGATAGCTTGTTATTTTCCCCACAGCCTATCAGCCCAACCATCTCCACTTGGTCCCTGTGTTCATCTCAACACTCTGGGTGCTGCTATGCAAATGCACTCGATGCTAAACCCCCCCAGTGCAACAGGACTGATGCAAACACAGCACATTTCAACTGGACAGACACACAGCCAAACAAATA
>JAIFZK010000007.1:26827500-26830000 GCA_027481765.1 Tenualosa thibaudeaui
CAGGGAGAATGTTCTGGAAAGCCCTGGGACTGTGGCTTCTGCTAACATACGGAGTCTGCACCAGGCACACACACACACACACACACACACGCGTACACACACACAGACGCCCCTCCTCACACTCTGAGCCTTCTCGACTTACAACAATTACACACACACTCTTAAAACTAACCACTGCCTTCACTTGCACTTCATAACTTAAAGCCCATCGCATTATGAGCCTTTATGTCCATCTCATCAAATGAAAGCAAAACGCCAAGCCAGAGCTGAACTGGGACCTGTTTTTCTCTTTAGCGTAGCGTCAGGAAGCAGTGCAGGCCTCCACCACAGCCGGCTTAGGCCCCAGGTCTTAAGCTCACCCCTCCTGCCTCTTCACTCAAACGGGATCAAACAAGACATGAAGTGGGGCTTCAGTTTGGAAGCTCTAGTTAGCACTTTTTGGTCAACACTGTTTGGGAATCTGGTGGATTTTCTTAAAAATAGAGCAGGAAAGACAGAGATAGAGAGAAAGAAGAAAGAAAGACAGAGTGAACACCCCCCTGACACGCACACACACACACACACACATACACACACACACACACACACACACATACACACACACACAGCGGCCCTGAAGTGTGTGCATGCGGACAGCATGTGTCCCGCTCCTCTCCTCTCTGCTCTAATTACTATGTTAGTTCGGCCCGCCCCTCCACAGGCCTCTACCGAGCCGAGCCGAGCCGAGCCGCACACAGCAGCATGGAACAGAGCGCAGCGGCAATAATATTCAGTTAAGTCATTTGGACCGAACCACCCCGTCATTTGGACCGAACCACCCCGCTTTGCTTAATGCCGCCTCTCCTCTCCTCGTCACCAAAAATAACCCATGGAAATCTGGAAGAACTGTACAATTTCATCCTCTACTGCTGTGTCAAAGAGTGGAGGAGACACAGAGAGAGAGAGAGAGGAAGAGAAAGTGGAAGATAGAGAGGGGGATCAAGAGAAAGAAAGAAAAGCTGATGATGGCAGGAAGTGTAACAGTGGGGATGGAGTGAAGCAGAGCGGAGAAGAGGTTAGGAGGATGAGATAGACAGAACAAAAGAAGGAGAAAAAGACAGGAAGGAAGATGAGGTGCTGTGTGTGTGTGTGTGTGTGTGTGTGTGTGATCCAATTGAAATTGTGTGGGTCTCTTTTTGCCATCAAGGAGCTGCTGAAGACTACATTTCCCAGAACTCCACAGCTCCTGGCAGGCAGGCTGTCTGATGGGCTGGCCTCCTCTTTCATCCCCTTACAGAAACACCACTCCAACCTGTTCCTATGATCCTCACACTGGGCCTGTGCTTTACCCAAACAGGAGCATCTGGAACCACATCTAAAATGTGGCTTTGGCCAGGGGCCTTCTGCTGTGCCCTGATTACACTGCTACATCTCTTTCTCTTTCAAAGGTTTCTGTTTACCTGAGATAAACACACTTATGGTTAAAAAGCATGAATCTCATGCCTTCCAAAGAAAGTGGCTACTGGTGGTCAAGTCAGAGCTTTGTTCTCGACCTGCTCTATGATGCACTGATCCATCACGAATGCCGAGAGCACTGCTGCCTGGAACACATCTGAGCTCATGAACTAGCTTAGCACAGAGGCAACGCTAATGAGACGCAGTCTGTGCATATCATAGGCTTACTTTAATCGACTTTCATGTTATGAAAATGAGTGAAAAAAATTCTTAAAAAGAAAGGTAATTTTCTTACAGCAGTTTCCAGATGGAGTCTGTCTCTCTCTCACACACACACACACACACACACATTCACAAACACACACTTATTTGCATGCTAATCAGGAGACGGGCCTGTAAGTGATGGAGTTCCCCCAAGTCTGACGGCAGAGGGGCAGCCTGCGTCCCACATGCCCCATAAATCAGGCCTCCAGTTTAATCTAATCAGCCACAGCAATGTGGAGAAAAATAACCCACTTCCTCAATTAGGGCGCAGTGTGAAGGTATTTGTGGCTATACATGTGTGTGTGTGTGTGCGCGTGCATGTTTGTGTGCCGTGTTTGTGGTCTGTTTACTGCTCTGTTTGTGAGCAGACATTTTGAAGGGAGTGTGGAGAGTGTTTGTTGTGTAACAGTGTGCATGTATGTATGTTGGCTTGCACACACACACACTTGTGTGTGTATCTCACATAGCTTCCGCAGCCCTGACAAACCACACTGATCTTGATCAGCAGGACACACAGGAACCAAACACAGAGACCAAACATTTGTGCTGCCGGATAAATACACATATTTAATTAAGACAGTATATAATTAATCAAGAGAGTATATATTTAATCAAGACTGTATATATTTAATCAAGAAGGTATATAATTAATCAAGAGAGTATATAATTAGGTAGTAAGGATAAACATATATAAATATGTATGTCTTTATATGTTTACATTTTGTTGAAACTTAAGACTTTGCTGGTGTTTCAAACAAGGCCCCTCTGTGTCACTATGTCATGAGGCAGCCATATCCCCCTG
>JAIFZK010000007.1:26842500-26850000 GCA_027481765.1 Tenualosa thibaudeaui
AAGTGAGTTGCCCGGGAAACATCTGTGTGGCCAACTCCACATGCTGTGACCAAACCTCAAAAATACACACACACACACACACACACGCACGCACACACACACACACACACACACACACAAACACAAACACACACATATCCACAATACAACGTCCTTTTTCATGCCAGAATCTGAAGCCACAACAGCTAACTGTCAAAGAGCAGAGAAACAATAGACCCACCTGCAGCACCCAGCTGCACCTGTGCTGGGGGGCTCAGTGTGTGTGCTGGAACCCATTAGGCTGGGTTTGCACTGGGACTGGGGTGGCAAACATCACATGGACAGAGAAAAACACATGGCTTTCTACTGGCCCCACAATGCCCCCCCCCCCCCACACACACACACACACACACCACCCACCTTCCACTTTTCTGTGCTGTGGACAAATCATTAGCAACCCTTTTGTTTTCTATATGTCTCCCATTTGTCTTTCAATTGTATTTTTCCTCTGGCCAGTGCTGAGGTTTACATGCCTTTCTCTCTCTGCCGCTACCTCTCTCACTCTTTCTTTCTTTCCTTTTTTCTGCTCTGTTCTTTTCTGCTCTGTTCATTTCTGCTCTGGGTCTGTCTCTGGCAGAGATAGCAGCTGACGCGAGTGAGTCTGTACAGTCTGCAGACTCCACACACAGACACACACACACGCACATGCACACATACACACACACACACAGACCGAGAGGCCGGCAGGCAGTCTCAATTTATTACCTCAGCACTGCTGAGACTTAGTCTCTGCTCCCGGTTCCTGTTTAGATTCTACATGGATTTGGGCCCATGTGTCCACTTGTCTCTGTGTGTGTGTGTTTGTGTGTGTATGTGAGAGAGAGACAAAGTGCATGTGTGAGGTGATGACTGTGTAGTATCAACCTTTTCACTGCAATTAAACCTCTCTCTTCCCCTCTATCTCTTCAAATACTCTACCCACCCCATCTAAACTTTGCCTTTTTAAATGTCACATCAAACTTAAAACAACAACAACAAAAGTTCAGATGCAATAATTTCCCAGTCATCTCTATCAAACTCCAATTTCAATGTTATTATCAAGAATAAATAAATAAATCCAAAACAATCCAACTGGAGTTGGACTGATAACAATAAGTTTATCAAAATGATTTAAATATATTTCTGTAAATCCATCACAAATGGACAAACAGGCTTTTGCATCTGACAACAACAACAGTTGTGCTCTGATACAGCAGGACTTTGTGAGAATGGGGCACCTCTTCCTCTGCACACACCCTATGGCAGGTCCCCGCACAACACTAACAATGGAGCAGCACAACCAACAGAGACCAGAGTCTCATGTTTCTTAAGCCACTGCAGTGCTGAGATGAGTGTGTGTGTGTGTGTGTGTGTGTGTGTGTGTGTATGTGTGTGTATGTGTGTGTGTGTGTGTGTGTGTGTGTGTGTGTGTGTGTGTGTGTGTGTGTGTGTGTGTGCAGACCTAGGGGGCTAGGGGAGAGTGTGGTGGGAGAGACCAAGAACACATTCGACACTCAACAGCCACCTTCAGTAAAATACTATGGAAGCATGGAGCACAACACACAAGACATAACACAGACAGGGAGCTGAAGAGGGAGAGCATGCATGAGAGAGAGAGAGAGAGAGAGAGAGAGAGAGAGAGAATAGGCTGATTGCATAACTGTCAGGGCACCCTGTCAGAAGAGGGGTGGGGATTCTAGCACCCAAACACTCTGGTGTGAAGCTGTTACCAGCTTGTGAAGCTGAGTGTACCTCACTTACAAGGCCCAGTGGCTTTCCCTCAGCTGCACACACACACACACACACACACACACAAACACACACTTTCTGGAAATCTGTGACAGGTGTGTGGGTCATATGTCAAGTGCTTTGTTGTGCATGTGTGTGGTAGGTCTTCTCTACCCACATACCAAGTGCTGCAGACGGTCTCTGCTGTTGACTTCTCTAATCTGTAATAATTCTATAATAAATGTGTTTTTTTATCATATATCAGTGGTTAGGTCTCTAATGCAGGGTTTAAAACATTTAGGACTATGATCTATAAGTCATAACATGGTCACAAGGGGATACACAGTCACAATCGTTTGACAGTTCGATCTGTGAGAACCACACTGACCAGGCCTAGATTAATGCAAATGTATGATGCCACTCATTTGTTTTTTATTTTGGTGTATGTGAGTGACGTGTCTGACCGTAAGGTTGAAATGGAAATGTGAGTAGCATTTCCCTGGGAAAAGGAGAGGCGTCCATGTTTAGTCACTGCCGCAGGGGTCAGAGGCTACAGTTACCACTGTTTCCATCCATACCACATCGCCTGTGGAAGATCCCTCAGAGACAGGACCCCTCCCCTGTTTGTGATTTCAGGGTGGTCCACTCCACAGCACCCCAGTGTCACTCTCTGACAGCCCAGTGTCAGATTTAGGGTGGTGGGTGTATAAGAGTGTGTGTGTGTGTGTGTGTGTGTGTTTTCAAGTGGATGATTAGGTGAGCAAACACACAACCATGTGTCAAAATCAGGTTTGGGCAAGTGCAGCATTAACACATGGTGCAGACTGTGGTGTGTGTGTGTGTGTGTGTGTGTGTGTGTGTGTGTGTGAGCTGTGACCATGTACATAGAAGGGTTAAGCTCTCCACTTGGGACCGGACAATTCCAACCATGACTTGACACTGTCTGACCCTGGGAGGAATGCCTATTGTCACTGAGAGCCAGACCAATGCTTGACCAATGTCAGGCAACTCCCAAACCACTCCTTTGGCCTCCCATCAGATTCTGGCCATGGGTCATATTTCAGAGCGTGACACATACATCTCAAAATGAATGGCACATATCTGCGTTCAAATAGCCTTTCAGATAGTATAGCCTAGTCAATCTGCAGCCTAAGTAATGCCATCTTTAGCTAGTCTGTGCAACCATATGTGTGTGTAATATTGAGGTTCCAAGCTTGTTTACTCACAAGAAAACAACTGGGTGGGTGTCCAAGCCCACATCCTTGCATAACATCTTTGCACCCTTATGCATATTCACTCTGAATTCAGATCAGGTCAACAATCCCCAGTGGAATCTACACTGATTTCAAGCAGCAGTACGACCTTCTCGCTGGGAAACTTCAGGAGCAGTGCAAACTGGATCATGTAGCTTCTGGTCCAATGCACAGAGGCAAACTGTATCCAGTAATTACAACATTTATTTTTCATTATTACACCGCAGTACAGTTGTAGGCTAGCATACAGCTCGTCCATTTACAACACGCAAAAGGTCAAAGCATGTAACAATGTAACAACAGACTGGTCTATGTACAAAATGATACAGTGTTGCTCCGGTGAGAGGCTACACACGCTCTCGCCTAGAACGTTCAAGAAAGGTGGAGTTGGTCGTTAGTCTGCCATCTGAAATGTGAAATGCGTTATATCGCTGACAGCTGACCACCGTTGCAGGAATTTACTGGGAGAGAGAGAGAGAGAGAAGGACTAGCAGTGCTTGTCTGATAGCCTCCAAGACTTCTCCGTGCACCATGATAGATAGGCTGCTGCTTAGACTGCTCTGTGCAGGCTAATGCACGTTTTCAGTCTGTGAACATGATTTCCTCGTCTACGAGGCCTTGAATCACTGCAAACACAACCCAAACCTAACCTTGTAACACAAAAGACTCGAGTAATATCACCAAACAGGCAACACAACACGTAAGTCTCATGTACTCAACACATTCCATACAATACGGGCATCCACCTGGGAGGATTCCACATTGGTTCCTCGAATCACAACATTAGGTAACACTAACCTACAAATCAAGGTCTCGTAAAATTACCAAACCATCTTTTTAAAACGATTACAGATAGCGTTTTACATAATATTACCACTCGGCAGAGTGAAATCACCGGACATCACAGCACTGACTTGTTATTTTGGTAACTAGCACGGTTTAGCAAACATGCACGGATGGAACTTGGTATGCAAACTCTGCCCTTGCACGCATATGTTGTCACGGCTTATAGGCGTAAATTGTTTCCAGGATCACCCCAAAGCATATCTATTTCAAGCTAACCAATATTGCATTTTCAGTAGGTACACAATGTCACCATTATTTCTGCAATAGGACATTTCTGATTTCTGCAGCATCTCGTTTGCTGGACTGGTCGAGATTACATAGCAAGTTTTGTCTAAAACCATCGTACAGCAAGGGTTGGCTGCCTCTGCTGGTGAAAACGGCGAAGCAAAGGGAAAGGACAATGTTGCTCATGCTATTTTCCTCTGGTCCCTTGTAACAAACTTTAACATACAGTTGATTCAACAGAAATGATCTTCGAATAGAAAATCCATAGGCTATTCGTGCAATGGACAATCTACCGACAGATGCAAATCGTTTGATGAAAGCAGTGTTGAGCCAGAGCATAGGCTACAACGGACGTGATTACCTTGTAGATTTCAGTGTCCCTTCAACATGAATTTTCCGCAAATCGATCAGAAAAAGGTCCGATCTGTGTTAATCCAAGAACAATATCTAGATCTTGGTAAAGTGGTATCCCGGCCTAGAACACCGACAGCATCCATTCCATTGTGACCGGCGAGGATAGCTGGTAGCCGGAATCCAATTCAGCCCTCCCTCCTTTCGCTCACTGCAAGCAAACCGGGCTGACAACAGTGCCAAGACATCCCATCTCGCCACTAAACGCGCTTTTTCACAGGGACGTTGGCCTGTTTCCAAGGAGCAGCGCTGCACAATTCAATTCATCGAGGGGAGCGACTCCTTGCATTCAACCGACCCCCTCCTTCTCCTCTCTCTCCCTAGTGACACTACCCGGCGCGGTGCGGAGATGTTATGAACACACAGAGCTGACAGAACACAGAGAATACGAGAGATACAATAATATATCCGAGCAAAACAGGCTACTTGGCGCTCAAGACTCTCTTCCAGGTATCTGGTAGTTTCGCGGAACAATATCGCCGTTACACATATGAAGGCTGGAGGGGAGAACACAGAGGAGGAGCGGACTGGTTTGGGGGAAGGGACTCCACTGCCACCGCTGGTCATGTGAAATTGCGGACGGGTGCGCTTCAAGGGGCCGACGTACAGCCCACTACTGCCCGACATCTGGATTTGCAGACGTAGAGCCAAAATCATTTGGGAGAGAGTTCACTCTTACACACGCTCTCTTTCTCCTTCCTCCTCTTTCTCTCTCCCTTCATCCGTTGCTATTTTGGACTCCCCCTCTCTGGGTTGGCTCGTGCGGATAACCGTTTTTATGAAGGACATTAAGAAAGGAATATCATTTTTTTTTTTCAAATTTTCAACGGTCCCCTATTTGCATGAAAACTAAAAAAAAGGTTGCCCTTCAACTTACAGCGAATGAGCCATAAATAATAAAGCTTGAGAATCCTTTAAAAAGCAATGCCACTGTTCCCAAGTAAATATACTACAGGTTGATAAGTTGCTGGTATATGTTATCAAAACAAAAAATAAAGGAAAGATATGGTTTACTATCCACATTAGTATTTCTGTGCATGTATGACACAATGTGTGTATGTGTGTGTGTGAGACAGAGAGAGAGATGCACAACTGCTCCTCTTAAGTCCTAACTTGGTAGACAGTTGCTCTGGATCAAGACAACTCTGTGATGAATTGCACAGTATCGGTGTACAGCAACACAAGGCACAGCCTCATATTTATACCCTGAGTCCTGCCATTGTCCTGAACCAACACACGCAAGCCAGCATGAAACCAGGCCAACTGCTGCAATGTATACACAATGGGAGCTTTAACATCGTATTGTGTTACAGAAAATGACATTACACCAGCCATAACTTAGCATTATAGTCCTGACTGAACTGTCCGACAATGTCAGCATTCCCCTCCACATCTCTCTCTCTCTCTTCCTCTTTCTCTCTCTCCCCCTCTCACTCTCCATTTCTCTGGCATGACTGGGACACCGGAAACCCGGCAGGCCAATTTAAACATCCCCAGATGATCCCTGCGCCAATTCACATCTGAACTTTATTGGCCGTTTCCTCCGAGGAGAGGAGTTGGGAGCGCCGTCACAAGGACCCTGTTGTTTTACAGAGAACCAGAGTAGAGGGGGATGGAGAGAGGAGAAGCGAGAGCGAGGGAAAGGAAGAGACAGATAAATAGAAAGACAGAGAAAGATAGATAGCTTGAAAGAGAGAGAGAGAGAAGATAAAGTCAGAGACTAAGAGAGGGAGAGCAGTCAGGGACAGTGTGTTTGAAATGTACCCATGATGCACTGGGTTAGTTAAAAACGGATGGGAATGTCCAGACTCACACAACTCTGATTGGTGGAGATGTCAGTTTTAAAATAAACTCAAATAAACTTCAAATGCATTCACCTCCTCCTCCTCCTCCTCCTCCTCCTTACTTTCCTTCCCTTCCTTCCCTCCCTCCTTCTCTCCTTCCCTCCCTCCTTCTCTCCCTCCCTCTCTCCCTCCCTTACCCACAACTACTGGTCCTTTTTCTCAGAGCACAGACGTAAATGTAAATTGCCCCAATGCACAGTCATGCAGTACTGGACTCAGTACAGTTCAAAAGAATCCGTGTAGAAAACCTTAAGCAGGCAAAAGTTAGAAGAAGAAGGAGAAGAAGAAGAAGAAGAGACATGGAAGCAGATACTGTAATTGTGAGGGTTTTCATTCCAACATCTCTCTCTCTCACTTTCTCTCTCTCTCTCTCTCTCTCTCTCTCTCAGGTTCTTTGTCTCTAATTCCCCTTCACCCTCTAATTCTCCCCCCTCTCTCTGTCTCTCTCTTTGGTTCTCTCGCTCTCTTTTTTTCTGGTCCCCTGCCTCTTTGTCTCTCCATCTGAGGGGCCAATCTGGTTCCAGTTCGAGGAAGCTGAGTTTGTGATATTAAAGTCTGATGTCGTAGGGTGTGTGAGAAGGGCAGAGATGGGGACTGAGGATGTCTGGACCTGGGGTGGGGGCCTGACTGGGGTGGGGGCCTGGACTGGGGTTGGGGCCTGGACTGGGGTGGGGTTCTGGGCTGGGTTGGGGTGGGGTAAGGTGGGGGCAAAAACCTGCTTTTATAGCAGGAGAAACCTCAGGGCAGGTTTGGAGGTCAAGGCAAAATGCCCAGGGTGGGAACAGGGTAACTAATACAGGTTCTGTGGTGCTATAAAGGGCTGTGGCTATCCCTGGGAGGTAAGGTGTGTGTGTGCATGAGAGAGAGAGAGAGAGAGAGAGAGAGAGAGAGAAAGTGTACTTCTGTGTATGTGTGTGACCCATATAACAGGAGCTAAATGTAAACAGAGCTGGCCCTTTAATTGATGCAAGATGGCCGAGCTCCTTAAACTTCACCTCATACAGCAGGACTCAGGCAAGACCATATCAAAGAGAGAGCCCAGAGACAGGAAAGTAGAAACACACACACACACACACACACACACACACACACACACACACACACACACACACAAATCCATTCACACTGATTTATAGTTTCTGTTAAAGGCTGATTACATGATCTTTAAAATGGAC
>JAIFZK010000007.1:26862500-26867500 GCA_027481765.1 Tenualosa thibaudeaui
ATCCAAGCCAGACATCCAGCATATTTCCCCAAAGGAACACACACACACACACATATTCAAATTATATGAAAGTGCTTGTGCATCATTGTTTTTATCACACACCAATACACCTCTCACTCACACACCAATACACCCCTCACACACCAATACACCCCTCACTCACACACCAATACTCTCTCTCACTCGCTCACTGAAAACAGGACACCCCCCCCCCCCCCCCCCTCTCTCTGTCACTCACAATAGGAGAGGCAGCCTGCTGAAGCTTCAAAATGTCATCATCTTTGAATCCCTGTGTGGGTGTGCATACTGTGCATGTGCATATGACAGTGTGTGTGTGTGTGTGTGTGTGTGTGTGTATGGGCGGGGGGGGGCAGTGCTGAAGCTCAACCTGATGTCCCCACAAAGCTTCCCTTCACTTCCCCCCCCCCATAACCCGGATGTCAGCCTCTGACTCCCTCTTCCTTCAACCACAACCAACCAATCACTTTTCATCATGCTGTGCCATGCAATGCATCCCTATGCATACTAAAGGCTTTGATCATGAACTTTGACCCCCCCCCCCTGGACTGTATTGCACTTTCAGATCCACGTCATCCACACTGCAAGTACTGAACACACTCTATGTCTGTAAGAGTTAAAGTGACACAGATCGCACTGAATTGTGGCAGTTAGGTTTGGCTGCCATTTTCTCTGCAATCTACAGCAACATGCTAATGCAGCCATTACCCCCGCATAATAATTCACAAGGGTGCAGGATTAGGTTACTGAGACCTCTGACTTCTGACCTCTGACCAGCCCTGCTGGTAAACCCGGACAAAACTGCTGGAAATGGACAGATAAGAGCTGATCCCCAACCAGCTTTGGATTGGAGGTGATTTTTGAATACACCATCCGCTTGTTTAATGCTGTCATATAACTCATATCGGATGTGTGTGTGTGTGTGCGTACGTATGCACTAAAGTCCATTGGCTGACCTGCATATGACCTGCTTGCTGTGCCTTGTCTGGATGTCTAAATGATGAACAGATTGATCTGGATGGATGGATTAAGTGAACAGAGGAAATAAAGGTATAGTTTGATGTCTGTATGCTTCACCATCCACCCAGAACTATTTGGTTGTCCTGCCCCAGAGGGCGAGTAACCAATCAGGAAACACAGGCTCACGCACACACACACACACACACACACACACACACGGAGGCACACAGACCTCTGTGAGAATATTAACACTCCTTTAGTTCTCTGACGTTGTTAGAAAATACAAAATTATTTAATCTCAAAGGAAGGGTTTTAGGAAGTATTTGAGGGTTGAGAATTAAAATAACATATGTAAAAGAAATGTGTGTATATGTGTGTGTGTGTGTGTGTGTGTGTGTGTGTGTGTGTGTGTGTGTCTCCCTCTCACTCATCTGACGCTGTGATTGCAATCATGCTCCCCTTAGAAGAAATTTTAAAGCACTGATGGTATATTAAGGTCTGTGTGTGTGTGTGTGTGTGTGTCAGTGGCCGTGCTGTATGATCTACTTGAGTGGCTTTGTGGGAGAGAAGCCTTGAAAAAAAAAGCATTGAAGAAGATTGGAGCGGAGGAAAAGGTCACGAAAGGTCAGCGCACACTCCTTTAATGTACTGTTAGAAACAGGAAGTCCATTATGACAGGACTGGGCCACTTCCTGCCTCCCCATCCGCACCACAGCTGGGTCAAAGGTCGCATCTCCAACACCATTTCCTGTCTAGCAGCAGGAGGTAAAGAAGCTTTATGCATTGAAGAGTCATAGGTGGCTCTGGCTAAATCACAGCAGCATTTAACATCCTCCCACCGTCCCAACACACACTATAGATCCCAGAGGCACGACATGAATGACTAAATGAGAAAGACTCCTTCCTTTCTGACTTCGGAATATCTGTTCTATGTTGTTAAAATAGCATCTGGCAGTCAGGTGTGTATGTGTATGTGTATGTGTGTGTGTGTGTGTGTGTGTGTGTGTGTGTGTGTGTGTGTGTGAGAGAGGCCTGACATTGTCTCTGTGTGTGTGTGTGTGTGTGTGTATGTGAGTGTGTGTGTGTGTGTCTGCTGTGCATCAGCAAGGACAGAATATGAAGTGAAACAGTGCTGGTGAAATGGGGGTTGGAGAGAGTTAGACAGAGAGGCAGACTTGGGCAGAAATAAGACAAGTAGTTTTTCTATTTCTCCTTCATTCTTCCTGGAAGGAATGGAACGCTGGAACGCTGGAACGCTGGAACGCAGCCCAAACCTGAACAGCTGCATGTCCACTCAAAGTCAGACACAGACACAGACATATAAGCACATTAGCCAGGGACACAAAGACATATCACTGCTCTGCTCAAGCAACAGAATGACAGACTGAGAGAGAGAGAGGGAGAGGGGTGAAGAGAGAAAGACAGTTAGAGAGAGAGGGGGAGGAATAGAGAGAGAGAGAGAGAGAGAGAGAGAGAGAAAGAGAGTAACTGACTGTGTGACCTGACAGTGTGACCTGTCCAGACCCTGGTAAGAGAGACCAAGCCTAATCACCTGATCCGGCGAGCGTAATCCCCCCAGATTACCATCCAGAGGACAACAGCGGTCTCCAGGCAGCTGGATTACACGTCCTGATCTGCAGTAATTGTGCAGAGATGCAGCTCTAGAGACATGGCCCAGAGCAGAAGTCCAGCTTTACACTACGGTAGGTAAGTGACAGTGTCTCACCCTGTGCTTGTGTGTGTGTGTGTGTGTGTGTCACTATGCGTGTATGTTTACAAGTGCAGGCATGCAAATGTATGCATGTGTGTGTACGTGTGTGTGTGTGTGTGTGTGTGTGTGTATGTTTACAAGTGCAGGCATGCAAATGTATGCATGTGTGTGTATGTGTGTGTGTGTGTGTGTGTGTGTGTGTGTGTGTGTGTGTGTGTGTTTACAAGTGCAGGCATGCAAATGTATGCATGTGTGTGTGTGTGTGTGTGTATGTGTGATGGCATGCCTTCCTATTTATGTGCATGTGTGTGTGTGTATGTTTACAAGTGCAGGCATGCAAATGTGTGTGTGTGTGTGTGTATGTGTGATGCCATGCCTTCCTATTTATCTGCATGTGCATGTGTGTGTGTGTGTGTGTGTGTGTGATGGCATGCCTTCCTATTTATGTGTGTGTGTGTGTTTGCATGCCTGTTTGGATTAATTCTGTGATGCTTCATGCAGTAGTGTAGTGTGGCATATTCTCACATTACGGGTGAAATGAGATTTTAGCCTCAGCTAAGGAGCTTAGGGCCTACTGTAGCTACTCCACTGGATCCTGGCACAGGACAGAGGGATGGCCACTGACAGTGATGACTTGGACTCATTCACTCTGCCTCTTTCCCTCCCTCTCTCTCTCTCCACCCCTCTCTTTCTCTCATGTGCTCACATCTCCCTCTTTTTCTCTGCCCCCATCACACACACACACACACACACAATTCTCTCTCTCTTTCTCACACACACACACACATACACACACACACATATACACACACTCTTTCTCTCTCTCTCTCTCTCACACACACACACACACACAAACACAAACTCACTGTGAGACACATCCATGTGTAACTGTATTTGCATGGACACAAAAGCTGTAACTCCCATTCGTTTTCAGCTTTCCATTTTCCTGCAGCTAAGGTTGTTTACTCAAGACATTCAAACCACACCACTGACTTCTCACTAAGTGTTTCCATCTTCATGTTGATGGTGTGAATGTGAAAACTCACACACACAAACACAAACACACACGCAAACACACACAAACACAAACACACACACGCACATTTACACACTCACATATACAGAGAGAGAGAGAGAGAAAGAAAATGAGAGAGAGAGAAAGAAAGAAAGAAAGAAAGAGAGAAACACCCACACTCACAGAGTGAGACCTTGATAAGACTCTGTGTAAACGGCGGGAAATGTTTCCCAGGCTACTTATGTAAATAAGACAGTCCCAAAGGAACACCAACCACATGATGTGAAAGCACCATTCCAGTACGCATTCACAAAATACTCACACACACACACACACTTATAGACACACACACACACACACACACACACACACTCATAGACACACACTCACACACACACTTATAGACACACACACACTCACACACACACACGCACACACTTATACACACGCACACACACACACACACTCATAGACACACACACACACTCACACACACACTTATAGTCACACACACACTCACACACACACACACACACACACACACACACACACATACACACACACACACTCATAGACACACACTCATAGACACACACACACACACAGACACACACACATACAGACACACACAGACACAAACACACCTTTAGGTGATTTGTTTCAGTCTTTTTCAAAGATCAACAGACACAGATGAAGAGATAACAAGCTCTATTTCTCACACACAAATTCCAAATGAAAAAAGACTGTACATTAAACAAGCAGTGAAATTGCACAAACACACACACACACACACACAGAACACACACAAAAAAACATCCTGTCCTGGAAGAAAAAAAACATTCCTTCATAAATACAGCTGCAGGGTGGGAGATGATAGTTGGAGTGTGAGTTTCTGTGTCTATATGAGTGTGTGTGTGTGTGAGAGAGAGAGAGTGTGTGTACGCGCCATGGATCATTCCAAGAAGGAGACAGGCCTCGGTCAACACAACTCGGCTGAACTGTGCAGGCTCCCGGTCTGTCTCCGGCTTGGCTCCCAGGGTAGAGTAGGAGCCATGCGGGGATTCTCACGGGATGACAGGGAGCTGGAAGTCTCCTCTAACACTGCGGGAATGCAGGAGGAAATGTGGGAAATGTTAACCGGCTTTTGCTCCCCTTTCACAGCCGAGAGGACCTGGAGCAGGAAGAGTCCATTTGCTCTCCCTCACAGGGGGGACTCGGGAGAACCCAAACAAAACACACACTACAGAACAAGATACAGGAAAGAGCCACCACACTAGTGAACACTGAGCTGCATCC
>JAIFZK010000007.1:26875000-26880000 GCA_027481765.1 Tenualosa thibaudeaui
AGCTCAGTCTTGGACATAAAGCTGCAATATTACTAAGCAAGGACTGACTACAGCAGATGTCTCTGGAATAGACACAGCATGGATATGAGATATGGCCTTTTGTCCGTGAGCCATTCCCAACTGGGCCATGGATGTTGAGTCAGACGAGGGCCAGAAGAGGGCCAGATTCAGGATAAATCCAGGTGAGATCTGATCCAGACTCATGTGAAATCATGATCAGATTCATGATAACCAACATTATATTTATGTTGAACCTGGCCCTGAGTCAGGACTAAATCTAGACCTGACTTGTGCTAGAGTGGGGGCCACACTGGATCTGGAGTAGGAGCAGATCCCAACTAGATTAACACCAGATTCACTCTGGTTGGGAAGAGGGGTGTGAACCTACATAACACAAACTACATCAGTCATGTGTGAATCATTATCTATCACGCTCCACACTCTCCCTCTCTGGCTTTGAGCCCTCCCTGCCCACACACCCCCACCACCCCTGCCCCCATGTTGTAAGGATTGGTGTGATTTCATGGGGATGAGAGAGCTGTGTGATGAAGGCTTTATGGTGCTCTCCACTCATATGAGACAAATTCAAATTTCCCCCGCAGAACCCCCTCATCCCTACAACACACACACACACACACACACACACACAATACCTCCACCACCACCACCACCACCCCCCACTCAGACTTCCTGGTCTGCAGTCTTGAGTAAGCTTGGAGTGGAATGTGTAGAATTTTACCCTTGGAACCTTTGCCTTTGTGAGTCATGAGTTAGCCATTTCCTCTGCAACTCCAACTCCAACTGACTCCTGTGATTTAGAAGTGTGTGTGTGTGTGTGTGTGTGTGTGTGTGAGTGAGAGTTTGTGTACGTATCCAAATATTTGGAATTGTGAGAACGTTCCCAGGATTCTGTGTGTGCACAGACTGTCCTGTCGGGAACCCTGAGAAAGGTCTTGGTATTTCTCAAACACACACACACACACACACACACACACACACACACACACACACACACACACACAGAGTCCCATATCTTGCCATATGGAGTCAGATGACCAAAGCAGCTCCCTTTAAATGGGCCCATGTTGATTCAAGGTTCTGTTCAAAGGCTTAGAGTACGTCTGTTCTACACAGCCGAGGCGTCACCCCTACCACACACACACACACACACACACACACACACTCCCTTACACACAGCGGAGAAGGCTGTCATTTTCAGGAGCTCGCCCACATACTTCCAATCCTCTGACGTGCTTGTGTGTGTGTGTGCGCGCACCTGCGCATGTGTGTGTGTGTGTGTATACGTGTGTGTTGTGTTTGCACAGCTGGGTTTGATACAGAGGTACTCAGTACGAGCATCAAGGACAACCCCCACATTGTAAAGAGAGAGAAAGAGAAACAGAGAAAGATGGAATAAAGCAAGGGAATCTCTAACTCACTCACATACACAAACACACACACACACACACACACATACACACACAAACACACACACACACACACAAACACACACACACACACACAAACACATGCACGCGCTTGTGCCTACGCCTCAGCTCTCTGCAAGAAGCAGCAGAGGGAAATGGGTCACAGTGTGGTGTGAAGGCATATGCACACACACACACACACACACACTCTCACACACACACACACATATGCACACACTCACACACTCACACACACACACACACACTCACACACACACATATGCACACACTCACACACACACACATCTTTGAGCTCTAATTCACTCGCCATTTTTATTCCAAGCTAGTCCAAGGTGACGGCCAACTACAGCATTTCTCATTCAGACGCACTGATCACTGGTCAGTGATTAGGCTACATTATCCAACAACTACAGCATTTCTCATTCAGACGCACTGATCACTGGTCAGTGATTAGGCTACATTATCCAACATGGACACAACCTCTCTCTTTCTCTTCCTCTTTCTATCTCTCACACACACACACACACACACACACAGATACTCACACACATCAATCTCACACGCTCACCAATCCCATGTGTATACATATGCATGCATAAAATGATCAGGTCAGTGATCATGCTAAACAGAAAGAGTGAGATGTTTCATCATCTAAGCAAATAAATGTAAAATCATGAACCATCTGCCCGCACACACACACACCACACACAAACACACACACACACATCTGCACACAAAAGCACATACACACTTCAATTAGGTCAAGTGGGAAGATAGGCTGGCTATAAATAAACAGACAGCCTATGAGAGGCAGTGATGGAGTGAGAGAGAGAGAGAGATGGAGTGAAAGAGAGTGAAATTGGAGAGAGAGAGAGAGATAGAATGGAGAGAGTGCTGGAATGAGAAGTAGACAGAGGAAGGAGGTTGAAGTGCATGAACTGAAGTGTTTGTCTACGTGTGTGTGTTATAGAGCATAACCTGGAGTGTGTGTGTGTGTGTGTGTGTGTGTTGGAGAGCATGAACTGCAGCGTGTGTGTGTGTGTGTGTGTGTGTGTGTGTGTGTACTGTATGTGCTGGAGTACACAGTGCCTGAAATTCCCCCACTGATGCTGAGCACTTTGAAGTTTTCTCAGAAAGAGTTTGCCTCCCTGTCGCCATGGTGACCTACATCGCCATAGATATAGGCTAATCATCGCCTGCTCCAATTTCCTTAAAAACAATAAATATTTATGAGGATTACAACACAAAAGCCACTAACCCAGGGGATGACGGAGGAGGCAGCTATAACCACACACACACACACACACACACACACAATTACTGAAATTAAACAAGACAAATTGAGACTGGTACAAAATGATTCTTTTTGTGACTAGGCTGTCCACCCACCTAAGTAAGCTAACATCCCCATGACACACACATACACATACAAGCACACACACACACACACAATGAATGGAGTCTTCAGATGGATGGATGACTCATCCTGTGCAGAGCTGAATTGGTCGATAACAGTCCTCACACACATACGCGCGCACACACACACACACACACACACACAGATTCATGCTCAAATGGTCCATTGATTGCCCCTATCTCCGGACACAAAGGGCTGTATGTTAGCCTAGCGCTATGGGACGCTTCTTCTGGTTGTTTTGGGGTGACGCTTCCTGTTTTGGGGCTAGTTGGCGGGTGACCCTTGACCTCCTGACAGCTAAGACTTCCAGTTTTCCATTTCTGGGAAGAACAGGACTTCAAGAAACTTCTAATTACAGCAACACTTTGAACCGATCACCCCCCATGTACACCCGCACACACACACACACACGCACGCGCGCGCGCACACACACACACACACACACACCAGAGGGCTGTGAAAGGGACAGAGAGCCCATAGAGTGGCACTGGGCCTGGCAGCGTTGCTTGGCAACCAGGGAGAGGAGGTGGGGTGAGTGTTTTTGAGCCCAAACTGTTATCTTGTTTGTGAGCTGAGCTGAGCTGAGCTACCATAGGGAACTAGAAGCAGAGGGTTTGACTGCCATTCCTAATGAGACAAACTGTACTGTCCAGACAGGGGAACATGGTCCGTGTGTGTGTGTGTGTGTGTGTGTGTGTGTGTGTGTGTGTGTGTGTGTGTGTGTGTGTGTGTGTGTGTGTGAGGGGTGGGGTGGGGGGTATTGGATATGCTGTGACACATGCATTAACACGTCGACTACTCCAAAAGGTAAAATGAAATTCACCAGGGCGTCTTGTGAGTTGGATTCACTGCCAGATGTAATCGTCCAAGGCCAGTACTGCACCTTTCAGCCCAGCTCACACACTCACACACACACACACACACACACACACACACACACACAAACACACCACTGATAGGAGTCAGAGTGGAAAGCAAGACTTGTGGCGCTGGATAATGTTAAACCCAAAGTAATGCATATCTAAGTCACTCTTCCTCTTTCCATCTTCCCTCTCTCTTCCTCTCTTCCTCTGCCCTCTCTCTTCCTCTGCCCTCTCTCTTCCTCTCTTCCTCTGCCCTCTCTCTTTCTCTCTTCCTCTGCCCAAAAGTGAGGATGGTTCTGTCGTTCGCAATCAGTTGCTTCTGTTTTCTTCTGTCTTGTGCTCTCCTTTGTGTTTGTCCCCTCTGACACTCCTGCTCTGACTGCCCTGAGGCACTCAAGGTCTTGTTACAGGGCAGTGTGTGTGTGTGTGTACGTGTGTGTACGTGTGAGTGGGCGTTTGTGTGTGTGTGTTTTGGGGTGTATGTGTGTGGGCGAGATTCTTTTTAAGAGGCACAGCAGAGTTGTAAGTTTCAACACATCTCGTATTTCAAAGACTGACCCACACACATACATGCACACACACACACACACACACACACACACACACACACACACACACACTGGTGCTTGAGGACTCCCTGGACAAAACTCAAGTGGGAGAAAGGGGAGAGATGAAAGATGAAAGGCTACTAATGGAATGAACACTATGATGGTCTGTGCATTTCATTAGGTGTATTGTGTGTGTCTGTGTGTGTGTGTGTGTGTGTGTGTATATGTGTGTGTGTATATGTGTGTGTGTGTGGTGGGTGGGGGGGGGGCTCCCATCATAATAGGATGACTCATTTAACACCAAGAGGTGTTGCCCCAAGCGACAGACCATCAGAAGTGACCTCCATAGGAGCAAAGAGAGACACACACACACACACACACACACACACACACACACACACACAGACATACACAGATGCTAACACACACTCAGTCTGGCGCAGAGTACACACTTTAATTCGAGGCGACAGGACGTTAGCATTTAATGAGGTCAAATTTGCATTCAGTCTGGAGTTTGGGGTTTAGCTGGCCTGGATGAGGTATCACTACGGCAACAGAAGCATCTCTTCGGCCACTCCAAAAACAACACACAAATAAAGACCAATTAAACTGCCTTATGTGCCAGCCAAACCTGGCATGACACACACACACACACACACACACACACACACTCACACACCTCCTCATGAATCTCCACACAGACAATAAGTCTCCAAGGAGAGAC
>JAIFZK010000007.1:26890000-26905000 GCA_027481765.1 Tenualosa thibaudeaui
GTGTGTGTGTGTGTGTGTGTGTGTGTGTGTGTGTGTGTGTGTGTGTGTGTGTGCATGTGTGTAAAACTGAAAGGGAGGGAAGAGGAGAGAAAGGAGGGAGGGAGGGAGGGAGGGAGGAGTTGGAAAGGCACTTGCTATTCTCTCTCTCTCTCTCTCTTTCTCTTTCTCTCTGTGTGCGTGTGTGTGTGTGTGTGTGTGTGTGTGTGTGTGTGCAGTGAGTGCTGTTCAAGGGTAGAGAGCTGTGCACATGTCAGACTCGCTTCTTAAGAATCCAACCTAAACCAGGTCACAGGAACAACTTTATACCATGAGCCTTACACCATACGAAATATGGCACACTACCACAGGCAACACACACACACACACGCACGTGTCTTTTGAGCATAGCTAAATCTGTTCACATGGCTGCTTGCATTTGTATGTCAGATCATGTGTTGGAAAAACACACATCTGTGTATTTGTGCATGTACAGCATGCGTGTGTGTGTGTGTGTCTGTGTGTGTGTGAGCAGGGGGTGTGGCATACACTCATCACGTGCTCAGACTCAAAGAGAATATCTGATGTTTTGCCATCTGCCACTCAGATTAGCTTGAGATTCCCATTCAGCTCTCAGCACACTGTCTCAACACAAAGGGAAATACCCCCAACCTGCCACTGCCATTATGCACAGTGGATCGCTCCTCTGTGTGTGTGTGTGTGTGTGTGTGTGTGTGAGACGTAGCTACCACCCTGCTTGTTTTTCCCAAACGCCAAGCAGGGGCTCATTAGAATTGTCTGAGGAATTCTGGGAATGTCCTTGTTTCTCATTCTCTTTGTCTGTCTGTCTGTCTGTCAGTCTGTCGGTCTGTCTGTCTGTCTGTCTGTCTCTGTGTGTGTGTGTGTGTGTGTGTGAGGCTGCCTAACTGTCCTTGAGTGTGAAATGATGCTCTTTATTCTCCACACAAGGGTGCATTAGCTGTGCGCTACCTGACTCAGTCCCAACACAAACACACTGTGAGCGGCTTCTCTGGAGCAAGCAGAGACATGCTTGCCCATTATACAGTGACAACAAGCACACTGTGTGGGAGGCCCCTGCTGCTTCACACTTTTAATGATTTGGGACTCAGTGATGAAGACCTTGTCAAATGCCTAAGACAGCGTCAACATCTTTAGAATGCATTCCTTTCAATCTGCCTCATTCAAAACGGCCATGTTTAAAAGAAGAAGACCAGAGACAATGGAATGAGCTGTGGGACAATATTTACCCATTAGGAGATCTGAAATGATATGGCTTCAAATTTCAACATCTTCCAACAACGACAACAACAACAACAACAACAATAATAATATAATATAATATAATATAATATAATATAATATAATATAATATAATATAATATAATATAATATAATATAATAATAATAATAGAATGAATTGATAATAATCATATTGAATTAGCCCCTTGCCCCCCCCTCCTCCACACTTTCTAAATTCTGCAAAGCCAGAAAGAAAAGAGAGTTGTCAGTATGGCAGAGAAAGAGAGAGAGAGAGAGAGAGACAGAGAGAGAGAGAGAGAAAGAGGCAGCTTCTCATCCTTTGCTCTAATCCTCTGTGTTCATCTTTAATGCAGCTCCCTGGCCTAGATTAGTAATATCAGACCAGGCTATTTTTACCTCCTGCTGCTGCTCCAAGAGGGGGCTGAGCGGTGACGCGGCAGAGTGACAGACCCCCCCTCACACACACACACACACACCCACACACTCACAGTATAAATGCGCAAGCACACACACATATACACAGGCACAGTTCCCCACATTGCATCCTGACCCAGAGAGAATACTCCTTCTTGTGCATCCTGCACATGCACACACACACACACACACACACACACACACACACACACACACACACACACACACACACACACACACACACACACACACACACCTTTATGCTGAGACACTAGTATCGTAGTGGTGACAGAAAGCCCCCTTGTGTCCAACTGGTCTGAGCTGCCATCCTCTCAGAGATCCTTGGGAGATATCAGCATACTAGCATTTTTTTCCCCCAAAAGTCGTAGTCTCGTCACACAGAGAATCCTCCAACAAACACAGTGCGGAAACCTAAATCCTGACACACCTCGGATCACAACCTGCATCTATCACCCAGTCGGTGAGACAGGTTTCAGATGATAGAAACCTACAGCAAGCGTTCAAACAACCCCTTTGCAACCCCTAACACCTCTGTCTGTTTTCCCAAAAAAAGGGTGTTTGGCTCAATATGTGTAGCCTACCCAGTGCCCACACACACAGCCTCTGCTTGGAAAGACAAGCCCCTTTTACAGCATCAGTACCCAGCACGAATTTTGTGCATAAACACAGACGAGGCACTCTATTCTTGAGAAAAACACGAAACAAATCAAAACAAAAAATAAATGGCATCTACACCAAAAGCTTAGTTTCTGCCCTGCACAGACTCAGACAGGGTCTATTCCAGAGAGGCAAACAACAAGCCACTGGCAGCTGTGACAGCAGGCTACTGATGCTAACACTAGCCTGCTGATGCTAGCAGGGCTATGAGGAAGGGGACTTTGACAAGTGCTTTGTTCCATAAGGACAAAAAGACAAGGTAAGAGGGTGGGGTGGGGTGGTGGTAATGATAGTGAAGGAGAAGCTTTTAAAAAGGATCATTTTCCTCTCATGAAGAAACAAAGGGGAGGTGGAGAGAGAGGGTTAGGGCCTAAAGGCACCATAGACACTCACATTAATGCTACAACACAAATACACACACATTTAGAACATAAGGGGGAAGTGTCAAAGTGTGTGTGTCTATGTATGTTTATGTGTTTTCGTGTGTGTGTGTATATGTGTGTGTGTGTGTGTGTGTGTGTATGTGTGTGTTGAGGAGGGAAGGGGAGAGAAAGTGCCTAGAGCCAAATCTGGAACATGCCAACCAATTTCAGCAAACATGTCCCATTCAGTCCCCGCATGAGCCCATGTGTGTGTGTGTGTGTGTGTGTGTGTGTGTGATGTGGTAGCAAATTAACCTGTCACACACACGGGAAATTAATTTACGTTTCCTAATACACAGTAACAACCTCCCACTGCTGCTAACCAACAAAAACAAGTTCCCATCAGACACACACACACACACACACATACACACACACACTCACACACACCTACACTCACACACACACACATACATACACACACACACACACACACACACACACACATACACACACACACACACACACACACACACACACACACACACACACACACACACACACACACACACACACACACACACACACACACACACACACACACACACACACACACACACACACACACACACACACACACACACACACACATACATACACACACACACACACATAAAGGACAGAAGAGGCCATGGAGAAAGAGGAAGGAGAAAGGGGGAGGCAAGAAGTAAAAACAAATAATGAGAGAAGGGAGGACAAGGGAGGAGGGAAAGAGAGGAGGGAGGGAGAGAGGGAGGGCGAGGGGGAAGGGAGGAGGGAAAGAGAGGGTCCATACAGATCATTTTCTATAGGAGACTGCAAGCCTGCAAGTGGCTTATTCTGGGCTCCAGTGAGATAGATAGACACAGGCCAATGGATGGATGGATGGATGGGTGGATGGATGGATGGATGGATGGATGGATAGATAGATAGATAGATAGATAGATAGATAGATAGATAGATAGATAGATAGATAGATAGAATGGTGGCTGCTGTCAGGTCAGGCAGTAATGGGGCTGAGTGAGTAAATGAGTGAGTGAATGAGAGAGTGAGTGAGTGAGTGAATGAGTGAGTGAGTGAATGAGTGAGTGAATGAGAGAGTGAGTGAGTGAATGAATGAGTGAGTGAATGAGTGAGTGAGTGAATGAGTGAGTGAGTGAGTGAATGAGAGAGTGAGTGAGTGAGTGAATGAATGAGTGAGTGAATGAGTGAGTGAGTGAATGAATGAGTGAGTGAATGAGTGAGTGAATGAGTGAGTGAGTGAATGAATGAGTGAGTGAATGAGTGAGTGAATGAGTGAGTGAGTGAATGAGTGAGTGAGTGAGTGAATGAGTGAGTGAATGAGTGAGTGAGTGAATGAGTGAGTGAGTGAGTGAATGAGTGAGTGAATGAGTGAGTGAATGAGTGAGTGAATGAATGAGTGAGTGAGTGAGGTGGCGTGTATGGGAGGGTATTATACTGCTATAGAGGGACTCACAGTGACTTACTACTGAAACATTGCCTCCATTGTCTGGCCCCCTATTTCACTTAGGGTCCTCACCGGCATGGGCAAAATATTGCCCACCATCATATCAGACGTCCTGTGTGTGTGTGTGTGTGTGTGTGTGTGTGTGTGTGTGTGTGTGTGTGTGTGTGTGTGTGTGTGTGTGTGTGAGAGAGAGAGGGAGGCAGTGTGAGTGTATACGTCCTGTAGACAGAGCCATGCTTATTTTAATATTCTTGTTGGATTAGTGGCCATTGGCAGGCGTCCCTGATGATCAACTGGAGGCGGAGAAAATGAAAAAAAAAACACAAAGAGTCTCCATTATCTGTTGCACTTTTCATCTACCTCCTCCTTCTCTCTCTCCCTCTCTCTTCTTTTGTCTCCTTCCCTCTTTCTTCCTGTCTCCTTTCACTCTCTCACCCTCCATATTCTCACTCTCTCTCTCTGTCTGTCTTTGTCTCTCTCTCTCTCTCTCTCCCACTGTAGAGGTCTGTAGAGGGATGACGTTGTCTGCAGCCAGACTGTGCGCATGTGTGTGTGTTTGCTTGTGCTGGGAGGGAGCCAATTTGGTGCTGCTCGCTCACATGTGCTTGTGCCTCTGACCACGCTACACACACACAGACGAAAAGAAAGAAAAAGAGCTGGTGAGTAGAGGAGAGAAAGGATGGAGGGAGAAAGAGGGATGGCAGGGGGGATGAGAGGGATGTGAAAGGCTTAAGCCTCATAATAGCTTCACTCCAGGGGAGATGCCCAAATTCATCTTGCGTCCACCTCCACTCTGTCTCTCTCCCCCAATCTTACTCTATCTCTTTCCCTCTCTCTCTCCCTCTCTTACTCTCTCTCTCTTTCTCTGTTCTGATACTCTACTGCAGGGGAGAGAGAGGCACACAAAGCACCAGATTCATGCTGCTCATGTGCTATTTGATGTGAGCTTTGGTCTCTATCAGAGAGAAAAATGTACACACAGACACACATGTGCATGCACACACACACACACACACACGTCCAAGACCACCTGCACAAAGCATACATTTTGCACCAAGTACACAAGCACATGTGTACATACAAACACACACACACACGTCCAAGACCACCTGCACAAAGCATACATTTTGCACCAAGTACACAAGCACATGTGTACATACAAACACACACACACACATACACTGAGGCCTCGTCCTGATGTCTAGCTTTTTAACCAACTAGCACTGAAGTTACAGTAAAACAAATCAATAGGGGCTGTGCCACCATTTCAAGTCACTGGAGACGCTAGAACAATTCAACTCCCCAATAGCTACCGCATTTATCAAGGGCACTAACAGTGTGTGCACACCGCATGCAAAAACAACAGATCCCACTGTGCTATGTCCCTAATGGCTGCCCAGCAATTCAGTCCTCTTTCACAGGCCTCGCCACTACTGGGACACAGAAGACACACTGTCTTTGCACTGGCTCTGCATTTGAATGGACTGTTCAATGAGAATTGCACTTGCATTTAGACATTTACATTTTACACTATATTTGGATTGAATTCTTTAATTGCTTGGATTTAATGCACTCCTTTCATCTACATTTATAACATAAAAGTAAGACACAATGACATTTAAAGTAATTGTAAAAAATACTGAAAGTCTTATGCTCTTGTTCTTCTGCGGAGGCCAGCAGAGGCCAGCAGTCTAGCGGAGGCCAGCGGAGGCCAGCGGAGGCCAGCAGAGGCCAGCGGAGGCCAGCAGAGTCTAGCGGGGCTCTAAGAGTCTGGGTGTGCAGTGGACCACTAATTGAAGGGGCGTTATTACTCCCACATGACTGGAGCCCACTGCAACCCATTTCAGCACATATCTATGACCTCTCTAAGACCATCAGCAACACGTGTCTGTGTGTATCTGTGTGGGTGTGAGAGCAGACCGTGTGTGTGTGTGTGTGTGTGTGTGTATGTGTGTGTGTGCGTGTCTGTGAGAGCAGACTTTGTGTGTGTGTATGTGTGTTTGTGTGTGCGCGCGCGTGTGTGTGTGTGTGTGTGTGTGAGAGAGAGAGAGAGCTTGTTCAGATCAAATCATGAAATGCTCTCATGCATTTTGGTGCAGGGCAAAAAGAGCTGTGTTCATGAGAAGGCCTTTCAATAATTCACAACATACAATGATTTAGTAATAGCCCCCAAAAGACACATATCACACCAGATTTGTGTGTGCCTGTGTGTGTGAGTGTGTGTGTGTGTCAGAGTATATGAATGGCTTGCACATCTGAGCGTCTATTTCCATGAAAAAAAAAAACTTCCAAAAAACAAAAAAAACTAGGGCTGTCAAACAAATTTTCAATTGCAATTAATCCCATGAAATTATGTAGTTAAACACTTGTTTAAATTGTACTCAAATACATTTCTATAAAAATGTTAGCTCTGAACATCACAGCAGGCTTCATCTACAGCACAGCAGTTTATTTTCATGAATATGTGCTTGCAAGTTCATGACATTTATAATAAAGATCATGTCTGTTATGATCTAGTTTTACAGAATATGATGCACAAATATTTGGAATTCGGGTTTTGATATTAGGCCCTAGGCCTATAGTCTGTTCTTTCCAAAATAATTTTTATTAGGCATATGTGCAAAATACAATTAACTGTAATGGCTGTAAGATACACTTGCACTTTGAAGAGCAAAGAGGACGTAGTTTTTGACTCCTGACAGTTCAGTCAAGTGAAGCAGTAGGCTATCTGGAAATCGGCAATCTACCTCCAGGCTACAAGTGGCGGAGGAAATGTGTGCATGTAGTCCATCGGCCTTCACTCTGTATTTCACCCGGAAAAGTGAGAGTAAACTTGCACCGCATCACGAAAAGTGAGAGTCCAAACTTGCACCGCATCATGTGGCGGGTTAGATTATGAGAAGATTAGTAGGGTCCAGAACTTAACTGGCCATGTGGCGGGGCGGGTTCATTTGAGAAGATTATGTAGGGTCCAGAACTTAACTGGCCATGTGGCGGGTTCATTTGAGAAGATTATGTAGGGTCCAGAACTTAACTGGCCATGTGGCGGGTTCATTTGAGAAGATTATGTAGGGTCCAGAACTGAACTGGCCATGTGGCGGGTTCATTTGAGAAGATTATGTAGGGTCCAGAACTTAACTGGCCATGTGGCGGGTTCATTTGAGAAGATTATGTAGGGTCCAGAACTGAACTGGCCATGTGGCGGGTTCATTTGAGAAGATTATGTAGGGTCCAGAACTTAACTGGCCATGTGGCGGGTTCATTTGAGAAGATTATGTAGGGTCCAGAACTTAACTGGCCATGTGGCGGGTTCATTTGAGAAGATTATGTAGGGTCCAGAACTTAACTGGCCATGTGGCGGGTTCATTTGAGAAGTTGTTGCTCTACATTTTACCACACAGTTAATGCTATAACTAGCTTTATTCTAGCTGTATTTTACCACACAGTTAATGCTATAACTAGCTTTATTCTAGCTGTATTTTACCACACAGTTAATGCTATAACTAGCTTTATTCTAGCTGTATTTTACCACACAGTTAATGCTATAACTAGCTTTATTCTAGCTGTATTTTACCATGCAGTTAATGCTATGACTAGCTTTATTCTAGCTGTATTTTACCACGGAGTTAATGCTATAACTAGCTGTATTCTAGCTATATGCTAGTCACCCGTGAAAATCCGCTTTGTTCCTTACCAAGATGAGCCAAGTTCACTGTTGTTTTAAATACCCAGCGTTAATGTTGTTTAATCAAATTAGATTGCATTAAGGCACTATTAACGTGTTAACTTTGACAGCCCTAATACAAACAAATGGTTATGAAGGTGTTAATACATGTTATTTTTCATGCAGAATCATTAGATGACCTTCTTTTTGTTTCATTTAACTCAATGCCACAATGACACAGAGTTCTGGATTTAGACTGGACTTTCCCTCACTCCCTCCTATACACACACACACACACACGCGCGCACACACACACACACACACGCACACACACACACTCACATGCACGCACGCACACACACACACACACACACGCTGAACAAAGACATGGCCAGAAAGGCTGGCGATCACTCTTGGGTCACACTGCCTAACACACCCTTATAAAACGGTATTGAATGGATTCTTATGTAACACACCATCAATTCCCAACCATCTGGGTCAACAAAGGCAGAGAAAGATCCATTCTAATATAGAGAGAACCCAGTGTGACACAAACAAAATGTACACACAAAAAGATAGAGAGACAGAGGGAGAGAGAGAAAGAGAGAGAACTGGTTTAAGAGAAAAATAGAGAGAGAGAGAGAGATAGAAATAACGACAGCTTCTTTCTTTGCCTGGTCAGTGCAGGACTGCGTCTACAGCACACAAATGATTGGCCTCGGGAATCCATATCTATGTGATATGTGTGTATGTGTGTGTGTGAGTGTATGTGTGTGTGTATGTGTGTACAGCTCTTAACTCAGTAAGGAAGCTGAGACAAGGCCAAGCGCATATGTACACACCCACATACAATATGCTCACACACACACGCCTGGACACACGCACGTACACACACATACACACACACACACACACACACACACACACACACTGTTGGAAGTAATGAAATGGAGGCATGACCAGCTCTGCCCTTTTGTCTGCCCCTTGATTCCCATAGCCTTTGGAGACAAATGGCCCCTCTGCCCTCTGCCACCATCGGCCGTGAATCAACTGGACTAGAGAGAAATCCAGTCTCAGCAGAGAGTCGTGTGAGTGTGTCTGTGTCCGTCCGTGTGTGTGTGTGTATGTGTGTGTGTGTATTTCAATTTGTGTATTCAGGGCAGTATGTGTCTGTAGAGACACCAGGCCATTTATATGTGCTGAAGGTCTCAAACATCTAGAAAAAATGTGTGAAATGTGAATGTGTGTCTGTGTGTGTGTGTGTGTGTGTGTGTGTGTGTGTGTGTGTGTGTGAGAGAAGCTGTATCTGCTCCCCCATATACAGTCTCTGGAAGTGTGGCTGTATTAACTGCTCTACTATTAATTGTACTGTGTGTGTCTTTCTGTGTATGGACTGAATGTACAACTTAAACAACATAATCTTCCTGAGCACAATGATTTTGACAGAGTAATTATGTAAAAAAAATACACTGTGATAATGTCACTCGACACACACCACTGAGCAAACACCACACACACACACACACACACACACATTTCATATCCCATGCAGGACTGAGTTCAATGAAGCATGATCATGTTCACAGCTACCATGTTAGGCATTCAGAAACACCCAAAGCAATTATTTAAGAATTTAGGCCAGTGCAATTACTCTGGAATACAGGCATATATCTTGTGCAACACACACACACACATACACGCACACACACACATGCACGCACGCTCTCTCTCAGCCTCTAACACACCCTGTGAGTCAGAAAGCTGCGATCACTGGATTGGCGTTTGATGACATGACAGTAAAGCCTCCATTGAAAACATGACATGGTGAGACCTAATGACCTCAAGAGCCTGATGGCCGCCTGTGCCTCTGTGCTCAGTGGAGGAGAGGAGGGGAGCCCCCTAGAGGCAGGGAGGAGTGGAGGGGAGAGGAGAGGATTTGGGGGGAAATAGCAGAGAGGAGTGAGGACCCCCCAAACCCCCCCTCCTCCTGACGCTGCGGGTTCAGTGAGGAGAGGAGGAGTAAGGGGAGAGGAGGAATAAGGGGAGAGGAGGAATAAGGGGAGAGGAGGAGTGAGGAGAGGAGGAATAAGGGGAGAGGAGGAGTGAGGAGAGGAGGAGTGGAGCCCCCAGACAGACTTTGGTGGTAGAGGAGAGGAGTGAGGAGAGGAGGAGTGGAGCCCCCTAGAGGCTGGGGGTGTAATGGAGGAGAGGATGACTGGGGAGAGGAGTAGAGTTAAGAGCATCAGGGTTAAACGGTGGAGAGGGGGAATGGATCCTAACGGCGCCACACCTTCCTTTATGAGTGTGTGTCACCCTCTCTGCTCCCGGCCGAGCTGCTGACGCACACAAACACTGCAGGTTGCCAAGGAAACACGCGAGAGCAGGCCTGATGGAGGAGAGATGTGCACAAAGGATACTGCCGATACACATAGGTCTATGCTTGGGCATGGGCTCTCTCTTTCACACACACACACACACACACACACACACACACACACACACACACATTTTAAGTATGTGCTGACACATATAAAATGAGGTGATTTCATTCACCCGACTGCTTAAGCACACCCTGCAGCTACACTTCCAATTACAATAAGTATGTGTGTGTTTGTGTGTGTGTGTGTGTGTGTCCTTGTGTGCATACATCAGTGTGTGTGTGTATGTCTATGTGTGTGTGAGAGACAGACTGAATTTATTAAGTGTTTATGAAAAACAGAAAAAGACATTTCTGCTGAATTCTGTTTTCCTTCTTCATCCCTATTGGTGTTGCTAAGAGTGCAGCGCTGCTCCTGCTCCTGCTCCTGTTCCTGCTCCTGTTCCTGCTCCTGCTCCTGCTCCTGCTCCTGCTCCTGCTCCTGCTCCTGCTCCTGCTCCTGTTCCTGTTCCTGTTCCTGCTCCTGCTCCTGCTCCTGCTCCTGCTCCTGTTCCTGTTCCTGTTCCTGTTCCTGCTCCTGCTCCTGCTCCTGTTCCTGTTCCTGTTCCTGTTCCTGTTCCTGTTCCTCTTCCTCTTCCTGCCGCAGTATTTGGGATCGCAGCTTTGCTTGCGCTTCAGGCTATAATTAATATGCCACTTTATTCATACGTTACAAATGCAAACAGTCAGGAGAACTAAATGAAATAATTGCTCCATATTTAAAACAATATAATTTAAAATACCAAAATACAGTTTCTAAATGACTCTAGTTGAGTCTGTACTGGTTGAGAGTGGCTCCCAGTTTGCCAGATGCTGTTCTAATGTGGGCTGGATCCCTGTGCAATCTGGACTTGTTCTAATGTGGGCTGGATCCCTGTGCAATCTGGACTTGTTCTAATGTGGGCTGGATCCCTGTGCAATCTGGACTTGTTCTAATGTGGGCTGGATCCCTGTGCAATCTGGACTTGTTCTAATGTGGGCTGGATCCCTGTGCAATCTGGACTTGTTCTAATGTGGGCTGGATCCCTGTGCAATCTGGACTTGTTCTAATGTGGGCTGGATCCCTGTGCAATCTGGACTTGTTCTAATGTGGGCTGGATCCCTGTGCAATCTGGACTTGTTCTAATGTGGGCTGGATCCCTGTGCAATCTGGACTTGTTCTAATGTGGGCTGGATCCCTGTGCAATCTGGACTTGTTCTAATGTGGGCTGGATCCCTGTGCAATCTGGACTTGTTCTAATGTGGGCTGGATCCCTGTGCAATCTGGACTTGTTCTAATGTGGGCTGGATCCCTGTGCAATCTGGACTTGTTCTAATGTGGGCTGGATCCCTGTGCAATCTGGACTTGTTCTAATGTGGGCTGGATCCCTGTGCAATCTGGACTTGTTCTAATGTGGGCTGGATCCCTGTGCAATCTGGACTTGTTCTAATGTGGGCTGGATCCCTGTGCAATCTGGACTTGTTCTAATGTGGGCTGGATCCCTGTGCAATCTGGACTTGTTCTAATGTGGGCTGGATCCCTGTGCAATCTGGACTTGTTCTAATGTGGGCTGGATCCCTGTGCAATCTGGACTTGTTCTAATGTGGGCTGGATCCCTGTGCAATCTGGACTTGTTCTAATGTGGGCTGGATCCCTGTGCAATCTGGACTTGTTCTAATGTGGGCTGGATCCCTGTGCAATCTGGACTTGTTCTAATGTGGGCTGGATCCCTGTGCAATCTGGACTTGTTCTAATGTGGGCTGGATCCCTGTGCAATCTGGACTTGTTCTAATGTGGGCTGGATCCCTGTGCAATCTGGACTTGTTCTAATGTGGGCTGGATCCCTGTGCAATCTGGACTTGTTCTAATGTGGGCTGGATCCCTGTGCAATCTGGACTTGTTCTAATGTGGGCTGGATCCCTGTGCAATCTGGACTTGTTCTAATGTGGGCTGGATCCCTGTGCAATCTGGACTTGTTCTAATGTGGGCTGGATCCCTGTGCAATCTGGACTTGTTCTAATGTGGGCTGGATCCCTGTGCAATCTGGACTTGTTCTAATGTGGGCTGGATCCCTGTGCAATCTGGACTTGTTCTAATGTGGGCTGGATCCCTGTGCAATCTGGACTTGTTCTAATGTGGGCTGGATCCCTGTGCAATCTGGACTTGTTCTAATGTGGGCTGGATCCCTGTGCAATCTGGACTTGTTCTAATGTGGGCTGGATCCCTGTGCAATCTGGACTTGTTCTAATGTGGGCTGGATCCCTGTGCAATCTGGACTTGTTCTAATGTGGGCTGGATCCCTGTGCAATCTGGACTTGTTCTAATGTGGGCTGGATCCCTGTGCAATCTGGACTTGTTCTAATGTGGGCTGGATCCCTGTGCAATCTGGACTTGTTCTAATGTGGGCTGGATCCCTGTGCAATCTGGACTTGTTCTAATGTGGGCTGGATCCCTGTGCAATCTGGACTTGTTCTAATGTGGGCTGGATCCCTGTGCAATCTGGACTTGTTCTAATGTGGGCTGGATCCCTGTGCAATCTGGACTTGTTCTAATGTGGGCTGGATCCCTGTGCAATCTGGACTTGTTCTAATGTGGGCTGGATCCCTGTGCAATCTGGACTTGTTCTAATGTGGGCTGGATCCCTGTGCAATCTGGACTTGTTCTAATGTGGGCTGGATCCCTGTGCAATCTGGACTTGTTCTAATGTGGGCTGGATCCCTGTGCAATCTGGACTTGTTCTAATGTGGGCTGGATCCCTGTGCAATCTGGACTTGTTCTAATGTGGGCTGGATCCCTGTGCAATCTGGACTTGTTCTAATGTGGGCTGGATCCCTGTGCAATCTGGACTTGTTCTAATGTGGGCTGGATCCCTGTGCAATCTGGACTTGTTCTAATGTGGGCTGGATCCCTGTGCAATCTGGACTTGTTCTAATGTGGGCTGGATCCCTGTGCAATCTGGACTTGTTCTAATGTGGGCTGGATCCCTGTGCAATCTGGACTTGTTCTAATGTGGGCTGGATCCCTGTGCAATCTGGACTTGTTCTAATGTGGGCTGGATCCCTGTGCAATCTGGACTTGTTCTAATGTGGGCTGGATCCCTGTGCAATCTGGACTTGTTCTAATGTGGGCTGGATCCCTGTGCAATCTGGACTTGTTCTAATGTGGGCTGGATCCCTGTGCAATCTGGACTTGTTCTAATGTGGGCTGGATCCCTGTGCAATCTGGACTTGTTCTAATGTGGGCTGGATCCCTGTGCAATCTGAACTTGTTCTAATGTGGGCTGGATCCCTGTGCAATCTGGACTTGTTCTAATGTGGGCTGGATCCCTGTGCAATCTGGACTTGTTCTAATGTGGGCTGGATCCCTGTGCAATCTGGACTTGTTCTAATGTGGGCTGGATCCCTGTGCAATCTGGACTTGTTCTAATGTGGGCTGGATCCCTGTGCAATCTGGACTTGTTCTAATGTGGGCTGGATCCCTGTGCAATCTGGACTTGTTCTAATGTGGGCTGGATCCCTGTGCAATCTGGACTTGTTCTAATGTGGGCTGGATCCCTGTGCAATCTGGACTTGTTCTAATGTGGGCTGGATCCCTGTGCAATCTGGACTTGTTCTAATGTGGGCTGGATCCCTGTGCAATCTGGACTTGTTCTAATGTGGGCTGGATCCCTGTGCAATCTGGACTTGTTCTAATGTGGGCTGGATCCCTGTGCAATCTGGACTTGTTCTAATGTGGGCTGGATCCCTGTGCAATCTGGACTTGTTCTAATGTGGGCTGGATCCCTGTGCAATCTGGACTTGTTCTAATGTGGGCTGGATCCCTGTGCAATCTGGACTTGTTCTAATGTGGGCTGGATCCCTGTGCAATCTGGACTTGTTCTAATGTGGGCTGGATCCCTGTGCAATCTGGACTTGTTCTAATGTGGGCTGGATCCCTGTGCAATCTGGACTTGTTCTAATGTGGGCTGGATCCCTGTGCAATCTGGACTTGTTCTAATGTGGGCTGGATCCCTGTGCAATCTGGACTTGTTCTAATGTGGGCTGGATCCCTGTGCAATCTGGACTTGTTCTAATGTGGGCTGGATCCCTGTGCAATCTGGACTTGTTCTAATGTGGGCTGGATCCCTGTGCAATCTGGACTTGTTCTAATGTGGGCTGGATCCCTGTGCAATCTGGACTTGTTCTAATGTGGGCTGGATCCCTGTGCAATCTGGACTTGTTCTAATGTGGGCTGGATCCCTGTGCAATCTGGACTTGTTCTAATGTGGGCTGGATCCCTGTGCAATCTGGACTTGTTCTAATGTGGGCTGGATCCCTGTGCAATCTGGACTTGTTCTAATGTGGGCTGGATCCCTGTGCAATCTGGACTTGTTCTAATGTGGGCTGGATCCCTGTGCAATCTGGACTTGTTCTAATGTGGGCTGGATCCCTGTGCAATCTGGACTTGTTCTAATGTGGGCTGGATCCCTGTGCAATCTGGACTTGTTCTAATGTGGGCTGGATCCCTGTGCAATCTGGACTTGTTCTAATGTGGGCTGGATCCCTGTGCAATCTGGACTTGTTCTAATGTGGGCTGGATCCCTGTGCAATCTGGACTTGTTCTAATGTGGGCTGGATCCCTGTGCAATCTGAACTTGTTCTAATGTGGGCTGGATCCCTGTGCAATCTGAACTTGTTCTAATGTGGGCTGGATCCCTGTGCAATCTGGACTTGTTCTAATGTG
>JAIFZK010000007.1:26915000-26920000 GCA_027481765.1 Tenualosa thibaudeaui
AGAGGCCAAATAAGACAAGCAGCCGCCACCACAAGGACCAATGAGAAGCCCAGAATTACTTTTGTGTGGATTTGATGGCAATAGGTGGCAGCACTTATATGACAAATAAATATGCAGTCCCCACCCTAGAAATTATTTAATCCAACCCAGACTTTAGTGTGTCTGATCAGTTGCCAGTTGAAAACACACACACACGCACACACACACACACACACAAACAATGATTTTTACACACACACAATGATTTCTTTCATCATCACTGTGATTACCACACACACACGGCGCTGTAGACACACACACACACACAATAATTACAGCCTGTCAACACGGCCCTGCCAGACCACAGCCAGAGACCTGCCAGCAATACTCTGTGAATCAGTCAATAGCCCTGTTGTTCAGGGTCACGACATGCTGTCTGTAAGACAAAGAAACTACTTTCAAGAAAGTTTTACACAACGTAGACCAAATAGTGAATCAATAACTTTGTTAACTGAATGGGGCACAGTGAAATTAAACTGAAAGTGAGTCTCTGTGCCCTAATTAGTAAGTGTTAACTGTTGATTTGCTATTTTGTGTGTGTTGTATCCAATTTCCTCGTTCTTTTTCCTACTGACAGCACTCAGGGACCTCAAACAACAGGACTATAGATTGATTCACACTGGATTTCTCCTTTAAATATGCTAAAAGTCTGCAGAATCAAGGTAAGTAGCCAAGAAAGTATGCAGATGAGAGGAGAGAATGAAGCATGCACAGAAAGGTGACAGGGTGCAAAGTATGCATTCATTGAGTAGGTACAGAACAAACTGTGTGTGTATGAAGTGAGAGATGCAGAGGTTAAGTGTGGGGAGGGGTAGAGAGGAGAGGAGAGATGGAGGGGAGAAGAGAGAAAGGGTGGAAAAGATAAAGAAAGACAGGAGAAAAGGAAAGGAGGAGGAAAGTGTAGGTGAGAGAAGAGAGAAGGGAGGTAGTAGAGAAGAGATGGAAAAAGAGGAGAACTGAGGAGTGGACACAGGAGGGTGAGAGGAGAACAGAAGAGTAGAGGAGGAGAGGTGGAGATAAGGAGAAGAGTGGGGGGTTGGGGGGGGCACCTAGTGAGAGAGCAGGAGCACACAGGCTGCAGATGTGCCCTAAGGAACACATTAGTGCAGTAAAGTGGAGAGAGAGAGAGAGAGAGAGAGACGGTGGGGGGGTCCCTTAATCATTAAGAGAAGGGAGATAAAAAAGAGGAAGAGAACAAGGAATTTTGGAGGAGGAATAACCAGAAAACATCATCATGAGAAAGAAGGAGAGAGAGAGGGGGGGGGGGTGCATAAATGGAGAATGACTGTAGGGCATAAAGGAAAAATACCACTGACTTGGCCAGGAGAACATCCATGGTGGGGAACATTCTAGAACTTCCATGATGAGGGAACATTCTAGAACATCCATGATGAGGGAATATTCTAGAACATCCATGATGAGGGAACATTCTAGAACATCCATGATGAGGGAATATTCTAGAACATCCATGATGAGGGAACATTCTAGAACATCCATCATGAGGGAATATTCTAGCAGTTTCCCTTTCACTGTACCACTCTTATTATCAAATCCTAACTTTGCATATATGAGTGCAGACATTAGGGAGAGATATGGAGAGATGAGAGAGAGAGACAGAGAGAGAGAGATAGACAGAGAAAGAGAGAGATAGAGGGATGTGTGAGAGTGAAAAAGAGAATTAGAGATGGCAGAAAGAGTGTGTGATAGAATTTTGCTGGCTAAGTGTGTGTGTGTTGAAAGCTTAGCACTAATGTGGCTTAGAGAAGTGCCAGAGAGTGTGTGTGTGTCAAGCAGGATGATTATGGATCTGTCTCTTTAGTCTATTCTGAAATTAGTGTGTGTATGTGTATGTGTGTCTGTCACTCCCTCATGCTATGAGTGTGTGTATGTGTGTGTGTGTGTATGTGTGTGTGCACTGAAACGTGTTTGAAGATGAGTGTGTTGGTGCATTTCATCCCCCTCTCTGAACTGTTTGCCTGATTCACACAAGCCAATTACATGCATGAGAGGCACTGCAGTGAGGCACTACTGCATATTCATGTGTGTACATTTGCCTAGGAGTGTAATGGTGTGTGTGTGTGTGTGTGTGTGTGTGTTTATTAATCTTTTACTACATGTAAAAGTGTGTCTCCTGATGTCGCGACCTCTTGCTCTCCCCACCTCAGGGCGAGTGGGGAACATCCTTTTGATGCCTTTGTATGTCTTGCACATGTGAAGAAGTTGACAAATAAAGCTACTATATATGTTTAGATCTAAGTGGCGTGTGTGTGTGTGTGTGTGTGTGTGTGTGATAAGTCGTCGAACAGCAATGTAATCTCTGTCTGACTGGGTTTAAAGTAAACATTTACTATCATTACTGGTTAAAATATTTTACTCCAATGTAAACTGAAATAGAACACACACACACACACACACACACAGTTTACATACTGTCTACTTGAAATCATTGATCTGAGGACAGTCTGGCCAGAAAGGCAAACAAAAATGAATTTGTTTGTTTATGATGATATAATTATATCATAATTCTGCCTCCCTTGTCCTACCTAATCACCAGGCAACCACTAGAGTCCTCCTGCAAGCAATGCATGGCCTCTCTATGAGCAGAAGACTCCTGCAGGTGTGGAGAGAACAGGAATGTTATACCTGTATGTCAACACCACTGGATTGAAGACTAAATAGCAAAAAGCACCTATAGGTGAGGGTGTTGCGCAAGTCATCCATCATTGCACTATTCAAAAAGTTTCTCCACTGAAAAACACACACACACACACAATGGTTTTTAGCTACAAATGACAGACTTGCCCTTGGGGAAAGAGGTGTGCGTGTGTGTGTGTGTGCGTGTGTGTGTGTGTGTGTGTGTGAATTTGCCCAGGTTTTTCAAGAAGACCTGTACATTGTCTATTGGTATGTGGGTGTGTGTGCCCAGTATCTGCTTGTGGTTTGGGTCAAAAGGCAGCAAGATACCTCAGTCTCCTCACCTGCTCCACGGAAAGGAAAATAAGGATTGTGAAACACTGATGCCTAAGACTGCACCGTGCATCACAAAGAGATCAGGGACAGGCATCAACCTGCCTTCTACTTACTAACAACCCCCTCTACACACACACACACATAGTCACACACACACACACACAGACAGACACAACACACATCAATGTGTATGTTTGGGCCAGGGAGGTAGTTTATCAGCTCCACAGTTCTGTCCTGCTGTCTCCATGGCGACCTTAGGGAGAGGAGAGAGAGCATCATTCCTGTCTCCGGGGAGACTGGACACACTGGAGGGTAACGGGACATGACTGGACCTCAGCCAGCAGGTTCACACATGCACGAACACACACACACACACACACACTGTGGACTATGGAGCACATATTTCTAGTCAGTGCTTATAGCAGGAAAGTTAAAAACATTGTGAATAGGTGTGTGCCTGTGTGTGTGTGTGTGTGTGTGTGTATGTGTGTGTGTGTGTTTGTAGCTGCAGTGTTTTCCAAGTGTAACAGCTTGGGCGGCTAACTGCCTGTTAGCAAAGAGAGTCTGAGAGAGAACTCCCACTAAAAATAATCTCTTCTTCTTCACGTTTGTTTCTTTTTCCTGCCACTGACTCAGTTACACTCAATCTCTCTGACCCCCTATCCACCTCTCTCACACTCATCCCTTCCTTCTATCTGTGTGTGTGTGTGTGTGTGAGTGCGTGTGTGTGTGTCTAGTGGGTGTTTATTAATGTATGAGCATCACAGGAAGGGCAGAGTGTGGAGGGGCCCCTCAGGGATCTGTCACTCAAAACCCCTAGACGCAGCATCCCCCTCTGACACAAACACACGCACACGCACACGCACACACACACACACACACACTAATCCCCCTCGCAATCACACAGAGACAGACAGACAGAGGGAGGGTGATGGAGAACTTTTATTGGATAATGAGCCAGCCCTGACTGTTCCCTCCCTTCACACACACACACACACACACACACACACACACACACACACACACACAAGCACACCCGTCTGACCATCAGGCCATAACAAAATGATATCTTAAGAAGCATGTGAGAGATCCAGCCCTTCCTCCCACTCTCTCTCTCTCACACACACACACACACACACACACACACACACAGCACGAGATCATTTGATCAGCCACAGTATTCCCCTGTTTAGATGCTCCCTTTTCATGACTATCAGCCTGTTTTCCATTCACCATGCATAATGAGCAAGAGAGGAAGGAAAAGAGAGAGAGAGAGAGAGAGGGAGAGAGAGAGGGAGAGAGAGAGAGAGAGGAGGTAAGTTCTCTCTAATTACCTTGTACAGGGCAGTGGAGTGTTGGAAAGGGGCAATTATAATTATTCATTAGGAAGCACCTATGCCATATGCTACCACTGACAGATGCTCAGACACAGAGGTCATCCATTATGAAGTGTGTGTGTGTGTGTGTCTCTGTGTGTGTGTGTGCGTGCGTGTGTGTTTATGTTTGTGTGTCTGTGTATGAACAGGATATGGCCTGGTCAGTCCAACTGTCATACCCCCCCCCACCACCACACACCCACACATCCAAACTCTTACAATGATTGTGCATCATTAAAATGCCCCCTGCATCTCTGCCTTGGCTACAAAGCAGAGGGAGCTTTAGCTGGTTAGCGTTAGCCAGTTCAGCCCCAGTCTCTCTGCTGGGCAGGGGCCAGGAATGAGTAACTCTGCCAAACAATACTGCCCCCCACAGCCATCAAATCTAAATAAGCTCTACACTTTTAACTTTAATAGTTGCAGTTTTTTCACAATTATTCCTCCATGGATTTTGTACAGCAGAACATGCGTATCGCAAAGTAAACTTTGTGTAGACTGTCTGAGTGTAAACAAGCTAGACTAGAAGTCCAGAACATTAACCCATAGTTCCCCCAATCCGAAGATATGAGGTGGTTTGAGCACACTGCATCCCTCATGTCAAACAGCAACTGCTCC
>JAIFZK010000007.1:26942500-26957500 GCA_027481765.1 Tenualosa thibaudeaui
CAGCAGTCACACACATACACACACACACACACACACACATGCCCTAAAAAGCCCCATGATACACTCCCAGTAACCATCAGCAGTGTGATAATGGCAGCATAAATGAGTGTGTGCACATGTAGACTACTCTAGTGTCCCTCTAGCCTAGAGAGACTCTCCCACACACAGGGCCCCACAGTCTCTGTCTGGTAGTGTTGGGGAAATCTAATGTGGGGAGAATGGTGGTGAAATGTGTGTGTGTCTGTGTGTGTGCTTGTGTGTATGTGTGTGTGTGTGTCTGTGGAGTAGGCCATGCACTGCTTATACATACTCATAACACACTCTTTACCCGACTATTGTCTTTGTGTGTGTACATGTGACCCCCCCACACACACACACACACATACACACAAACTCACTCACACAAGTATACTAACACACAGACATAGTGTCCAGAACACTCAAGCCAGTTGGATACCACCCTCACAAACGTACACCCTTTAAACAACCCTATTGGAAAAATATTTCACTGAGTACCTCCAAGACACACACACACACACACACAAAATGAGCTTCAGCAGAACATATTGCCTCTCCTCTTATCCTCCTCACCTCAGAGTCATTGCCTCAATAACAAAGCAATTGCAACACAGCACAAAAGCATTCACACACACACACACACACACAAAACACACACAACATCTTGCAGGAGTGTGTATGCCAAAACTGGCATGTTTGCCCATACAGAATCTCCCAAAGAAAGCTTCAGTCCAAAGGGCTGGACACATGGGCCAGTCTAAACAAACCGGAGCACACACACACACACACACACACACACACACACACACACACACTCCACTCAGAGAGCCCTCGAGGCACTGGGCTTTAATCAGCCACAGAAAAGGCCATTATCTCATTATCTGTCCCAGCCACACATTTAACGCTCTCCCTGTATGTGTGTGTGTATATGTGTGTGGTGTGTGTGTGTGTGTGTGTGTGTGGTGTGTGTGTGTGTGTGTGTGTGTGGTGTGTGTGTGTGTGTGTGTGTGTGTGTGTGTGTGTGTGTGTGTGTGTGTGTGTGTGTGTGTGTGTGTGTGTGTGTGTGTGTGTGTGTGGTGTGTGGGTGTGTATGCGTGTGTGTGTGCATGCGTGCGTGTGTGTGCTCTTTCTTTACATGCAGTGCAAGCTCAAGCATTCTGCCACAGATCACAGATAGTCACAGTGAAGAGGTGACACACAAAACTACAGACACATCCACCCACAATACACGCCCACACACACACACACACACACCACACACATATACACACACAGAGACACAGACACACACAGACACACACCACACACACACACACCACACACACACACACACACACACACACACGCTCTCGATCTCATACAGATACAGACGCATACACATACACACACACACACACACACACATATACACACACAGCGACACAAACACATAGAGACACACACCACACACATACACACACACACATATACACACACAGCGACACAAACACATAGAGACACACACATACACACACATTGACACTATGCAGACTGTGTCAAAAGATCCCCATCATCAATCCCTATAAAGCCAGTGTGCTGACAAGGGACATTAAACTGTCACTGAGACAATTTCTTTAACCACACACACACGCATGCAGACACACACACACAGACACAGACACAGACACACACACACACACACACACACAGGACTGAGGAGAGATTGATTACAGCTTATAGTACCATTGTGTAGATTCAGTGGCTTCTTTCCAGTTTTATCTGCTGCCCATTCAAGGTGTGCATTATGAATCCTATGTGTGCATTACAGTTTTTATGGGGCCGTGTGTGTGTGTCTGTGTGTGTGTGTGTGTGTGTGTGTGTGTGTGTGTGTGTGTTGATGTGGGGTGTTTGTGTGAGTGGATGTGTACTGTGACTGGCTGTCTAGACCACTACCATCTGGAAAGTCAGTGAACTTGACAACAAATACTCTTTAACAATCGCAGACCGCACCTTTACACCTTTAAGTGCACACACGCACACAAACCCACACACACACACACACACACACACACATTGACAGCCCTGTGCTGCATAAGGAGTGTAATTTTCTCTGAGTGCATGGATAGAAGGGTCCTAATTATGACCTAAACAGCACATTAATGGCTGCAAGCAATTAGAACCAACAGGACCCCTGGCACCACACACTCCATGAGCCTCTGGGTTAATTGCAATGATTATCAATTAGAATGGCGTCAGGTCTAGTGCTACTGAACACAACACTCCTATACATGGAGATAAAGAGTAGCAGCTTCTGTCTGATTATTGGTGCTAACTGTAAAGGAAGCTAAAGAAGAGTAAACACACATTAGCAACACATTAGCAACACGTTTGGAAATAATACATTCAGTATTGCTGCTGTGGGTCTATCTAAGTCTCTTTCCAAATGGGGTAATAATAGCACTTTGCAGCCATTAAGCAGCTGTCAGGGCAGCTGAGCGAGCCTTGTGGACCAGACTTAGCACATACTAACTTGACTGTAGGTGAAACTAAACCTGTTGGTTCTGCCCTCAGTCTCTGGTCATTGATTGGATGCTCGGAAACTGGAGAGTTCTGTGACAGGCGCTGAGCTAATAGTTACAGCACACAGTAGCCTATGAAGGGTGACTGCAAACAGTTTACAACCTGAGAAACCTGAAGTCAGTAAAATAGGGCTTGACTGTGACTGTGAAAGAATGGCAAAACATGGCTTATGTGCAACTGCAGCAGCCCTGGACAGATGGCAATAAATGTCCAGTTTAGAGAGACCCTTGACCTAAAGCACTAGTCTGAAGTATTTCAAACCGTAGCCCTGCTGATTAAGCTCCCCAAGTGCTGTTAGTAGGAAAAAGAATGAGAGAATTAGGAACAACATGCACAGAATAGAGAACAGTCTCAATTTAAGGGGATAGTCTGAGGATTATTCAACCAGTTACATCCAGATTAGACCCAGTACTTATAGGGATATTCCAGAGCTATTTGAGCCATTAGTCAGTTAGTTCAAAGTCAAAGAGTGCTGTCAGTAGGAATAAAAATGAGAAAATTCAGAACAACAGAACAAACTGATAAATTGGCATCTAGTTATAACTGACTGGAGCAAGGGAATGTGAAACTGACACAGAGCGTCCCTGTCCTCATCAGTGCCGGAATATTCCTAAAGAGAGAGAGTCTTCCACTGCATACTAAACTACAACACCCAGACACACTAGAATATTCCTAAAGAGAGAGAGTCTTCCACTGCATACTAAACTACAACACCCAGAAACACTCTGTTTAGTCATCAACCTGTACATGATGGTTCATACATTCAGCAGACACTTTTCTCCAATGTGACACGCATTCTCTCTTTCTCTCTCTCTCTCACACACACACACACACTCTCTCTCTCTTTCTCTCTCTCTCACACACACTCTCTCTCTCTTTCTCTCTCTCTCACACACACACGCACACTCTCTCTCTCTCTCACACACACACACTCTCTCTCTCTCTTTCTCTCTCACACACACACACACTCTCTCTCTCTTTCTCTCTCTCTCACACACACACGCACACTCACTCTCTCTTTCTCTCTCTCTCTCACACACACACACTCTCTCTCTCTTTCTCTCTCTCACACACACACACACTCTCTCTCTCTCTATCTCTCTCACACATACTCTCTCTCTTTCTCTCTCTTACACACACCTTCTCTCTCTCTCTCTCACACACACACTCTCTCTCTCTCTCTCTCTCTCTCTCACACACACACACTCACTCTCTCTCTCTCTCTCTCTCACACACACACACACTCTCTCTCTTTCTCTCTCTCTCACACACACACGCACACTCACTCTCTCTTTCTCTTTCTCTCTCACACACACACTCTCTCTCTCTTTCTCTCTCTCACACACACACGCACACTCACTCTCTCTTTCTCTTTCTCTCTCACACACACACACTCACTCTCTCTTTCTCTCTCTCACACACACACTCTCTCTCTCTTTCTCTCTCTCACACACACAAACACACTCTCTCTCTCTTTCTCTCTCACACACACACACTCTCTCTCTCTTTCTCTCTCTCTCTCACACACACACGCACACTCCTTCTCTCTTTCTCTCTCTCACACACACACACACACTCTCTCTCTCTTTCTCTCTCTCTCACACACACACGCACACTCACTTTCTCTTTCTCTCTCTCTCTCACACACACACACTCTCTCTCTCTTTCTCTCTCACACACACACACACTCTCTCTCTTTCTCTCACACACACGCACACACAGTCACACACACAAAGACAGATATATTCTGTAATGTGCACACATCTGCATGTTTCTGCTGTTTTACTTTGTCAGTATCTTTCTAATCACCACACACACACCACACCACACACACACCACACACACTGCAGCTTATAAATGTCCCTATGAAAATGCATGCATGCATGTAGATATGCATACATACTGCATACATACTGCACACACACACACACACACACACACACACACACACGTACAGGAGGAGAAATTCCTGTGACTGTGGTCTATATTTTCTTGGAGGCTTTCCTTTCACTCTGTGACGAGAGCCTCTGGGGGAAAGCCGTTATCTCCACCGAGGCAGGCTTATCTTTCCCTGCCACCCTCTCTATCCCTCTCTCTTTCTTTCTCTCTCTCTCATACACACACACACTCTCCCTCTCTCTCTCTCACACACACACACATACAAGAACACACATACAGTCTGTGACACTGACTCTTGTGCATGCACACACGCACACACACAAGCAAGGACACACATTCAATCTGTGACAATGACTCTTGTGCATGCACTCAAACACACACACACACACACACACACACACACACACAGCTAATCCAATTACATGTGGACACTTTGTGATTAGCAAGACTTTGATTTGTTGCGTTGCACTGAACCACTTCCCAGGCTGTGAAGCTCAGTACAGTAAACCCCTGGCCAACAGCACTCTGTCTCCTTGCACAGGTGTGCATCTGCACATAGGACACTGTTTCTCCTTGTCTCCTGTTTCTCCACTCACTGACGAAAGCTCACATAGGACACTGTTTCTCCTTGTCTCCTGTTTCTCCACTCACTGACGTCTGGAGGGGGGAAAGGCATCAGGCTCTCCCAAGCATAATCCCCCCACCACAACACACACACATCCACACACACAGACACACACACACACATACACCCCCCCCCCCCCACACACACACACACACACACATGCACATACACACACACACACACACACACATACGTGGACACACATCTAGTCTACTCTTCCACTTTCTTTGACCCTTCTTTCCCTGTTTCCCTGAAATGTTTTGTTGTTTCTTCTTCCTGAATCAAATCCTCCCCAGGGTAACAAAGTCTTTCTTAACGAACAAACAGCAATGAAATGTCAACTTATGGGTTGGTAGGCTTTCAATCTTTTTTGCATGCTGTATCTGTATGAGATAGAGAGCGTGCATGTGTAGGTGTGTGTGTGTGTGTGTGTGTGTTCGTGCACATGGAATCACAGCCTGCACCCACACCCGCCACGGCAACTCGCTGTGCTGTCGCCTAGCAACCGTCGTCAGGGGCAACCCCTGCCTGGCTCTCGCTCTCTCTCTCTCTGTGTGTCTGATGACACACACGGTTTAGTGATGGCAGAGGTAGCATCTGTGTGTGTGTGTGTCTGTGTGTGTGCGTGTGTGTGTGTGTGTGTCTGTTTGGAGAAAATTAGGAAGACTTGGAGGGGCGCAAGAGAGAAAGAGGGGGCTAACACATGGGTCTGTCCGTCAGCTTCAATTTGCCTCTCCTCCAAGTGGGAGACACACACATGCGCGCACACACCCACACACACACACACACACAGACACACACACAGCAGGTATCTGCTGTTTCACAACTCTACTGGGACTTGAACAGCTCTCCATACTTGCCATTCTGTGATTTCAGAAACATGGTGCACTTCAGAAATAATTGGGTTTTTACTGCCACACAGCACCCCCCCGCCCCCCCCCCACACACACACACACTTTTCTTTCTTGCTCTCTTTCTCTCTCTCTCTGTCTGTCTCACTTTATCTCTGTCTCACTGCCCTGCACTGAGAGCTTAAGGTGGAATCTCTCCTGCACAGGTAGTCCAGGATACCACTTGGGATTACCTTGAATCCAATGGCCCAATGCAATATCCCATAGATCCTCTCTCTCGGCTCAGATATGTGTTTGCCTGGGTGTTCTGTGCTTCATTACAGCGAACACCTTCAATCACGGAGAGGATTTCAAAGAGAAAGTCAGGTGTTGTTAGGGCTGACCTCCTGCTCCTCTCTGTCTCTCTCTCTCTGTCTGTGGACAAGAGCCTCAGACACAGCACAAAGGCTAAAGGGAAGAATAGAGAGACAGTCCAGAGAAAGGCTTTCATATGAGACGCAGAGTCAACTTCTTGACTGACTGACGCTAGTTTCTGTGGCTTCTATCTACTCCATGTGTTTGGACCATGGGGATAGTCATGAGACTTTAGGGCCTAGACTGTGTCATGTTCACCCAATATGAGCGCTCGCGCACACACACACACACACACACACACACACACACACACACACACACCTGTGATCTTAGACTGAAACAAGGCTGAAAGCTTCCCAGGCTGTGACATTCACTCAGACCCTCTCTCTCTCTCTCTCTCTCTCACACACACACGGACGGACACACACACACACGGACACACACAAGCCTGTGGCTGAAATAGGTATAGCTTTGCGGGCTGTGTTATGGTGACCCAGTGTGTACCCTCCCACCCAAACATCCACCCTTCCTGAGTTAGACCTAATATATCACCTCTCACACACACTCTGAGGCACTGGGACGACATAGAGACAGTTCACCAGACACAGACACTGCTCTCTCTCTCTCTCTCTCCATTCAGAAGCTCACAATAGAAAGACTGGAGACATTACAGCACAATAGATGATTAGAAGTTAATGAATAATAAGATGAAGTTCACTGGAGACTTAGAGGAGGTAATACACCTCAGTAAGAAGAGGTGACAGATTATGACGCCACTCCTAAAAGTTACGAGAGATTATGTGAGTCTTTAGCTTTTCATTCACTTCAGCTACAGAGCAACGGGCAATCCAAAGAGGACTCATGACTGTGTGCACACTACCCCCTACTGATGACTCGGTTCATTTCAATAACACTCCATTTACATGATGTCCATCTGCCTCGGTCCTACTCATCAGGAGCTGATTAAAATATATAATAACAGTTTATAAGAGCTGGCTGATTTACCTTATCTGGTCAGGTTATTGGCAACGATGATAGTAAAAAGTCTTTCTGATCTTCTAACTGAAAGCATCCTCAATCTCCTCTGAGCTCCTGTTTTCACACAACCTGCAGATATGAGCAGACCAAATAAAAAAAAGTTTCTCTTTTCCACGTTCGCCCATCTGTGAGGTTCTGTAATGGGTTCCGTAATGGCTTTTCACATTAGTCTGTTTTTCTTCTCATCTAGCGGCTTTAAACAGCGTTTCTTTTAATGTCCGCAAAACATTATTAGTATCAAACCCCAAACGTGCCGGGAAACATATCTAAAGTGATTGGCAAACATAATCACCTGGGCGCCGTCACGAAGGCAGCACAAGTTGAAAGATTTGAAAGATAATCACCCATCTTTGATCTCTACAGGCCACCCCGAAAAATCATTCCACCGGTAATGAATAAAACTATGATGCTTTTAATCACTTTTCACACAGCTATGCATATCAAACTTCCATCTCCTGCTGCATGCTGACATGCTGTCAAGCTTCTGTTTTGGCATCCACTTTCATTCATACACTCCAGCATACTGGGCCTATCTGTACCCAGAGTGGGTTACCTTCAGTCTCTACCTACCTATCTGTACCCAGAGTGGGTTACCTTAAGTCTCTACCTACCTATCTGTACCCAGAGTGGGTTATCTTCAGTCTCTACCTACCTATCTGTACCCAGAGTGGGTTACCTTCAGTCTCTACCTACCTATCTGTACCCAGAGTGGGTTACCTTCAGTCTCTACCTACCTATCTGTACCCAGAGTGGGTTACCTTCAGTCTGTACGCTGGGTTTGCTCTGAAAATGCTCTCCTAAATCATTCCACCCCAGCTACTGCAAAGCTATTCAGGGGAGACAAAAAACTAGCAGGAGAAAAGAACACAGAAAAACATGACCCCCTCCACACACACACACACACACACACACACTCTCCCACACACACACTCCTCTTCTCCCACCCAGAAAAATTGCTCAATATGTGTAGCAGGCCTTTAGTATTATGTCATCGATAAAGCACCCAGTGAGACTGAAGCCCCATGGACACATGAGTGCAGCGACAGACAAACATATCATTTTTATGGGCCCATTTCTTGCCATTTGGAGAGAGATTTGCTGCCCTGGATACTGAGGAGGCCCACAATTTTGCACTGAGCATCCATGATTTCATCGTAAGTCAGACCTGGTGATTATGGAGCCAGTCTCACGGCACATGGCAGCTCTGTGTGTGTGTGTGTGTGTGTGTGTGTGTGTGTGTCTCAGAGGGTGGTGGAGCGACAGCAGATGGAGATGGACGACGCTCTGTCTCCACGGAGTGATTCCGACACACACACACAAGTCCGCCCGCCTGCCCTTGACTACTCCCCTGAGTGTGTGCTCGGGTGTGTGTGTGTGTGTGTCAGTGATTGCACATGTGAGAGATGATGTATAACATGTTACAGAGCCAGATTTCAGCAGTCTGGGGCTGCAGTAAGACTATATCAGGGCAGGTAATCTCTCTGTCGGCTCCATTAGGTACGTGTTGTAATATTGGAGAGAAAATTGAGGTGTTCTTACGCCGGGGGGGGGGTGTTGGATCAAAATAATGAAGATGATGCCTGTTTCAAAACAACCTCTAAAAGCCTCGCAGAAAAAACCTTATGACATAAATCATCTCACTGCTCAAAACATCGTCAGCACTCCCAGCCCTTCCTTGAGGGCCTCTTCCGTTCTGAGGCAGGACTGACCTTTTTTTAAACGCCGACCGAAAAAAACAATCCATTCACCTCCGTGACCTTCAGAGGCTCCTTGCCCTTCTGGTGATGCTGAGTCTTTGTCGGCGAGGTTTAATTTTCTTAATCAGACAGACGCACGCTGCCCCCGAGGAGAGGCCGGAAATGTCACATGGAGATTAGACTGCAGGCAGTGGTGTGGACCAGGTCAATGAAGACGGAGTCTTTTGGGCAGGGTTGTGTGTTAAGTCTAGTTTGAGGTCTGTTTAGGACCCCCCATCTAGAGTTCTATCTACATATGAAGCTGCCTATTTTCACTTCAGTCCCTTCAGTCCCACGTGTCTGGTCCTCAGCATGTATCACTCTCATTACTTGCATCTCAACATTTAATCTATTATATTATATATACTGAAAAGCATCTCAACATTTAATCTATTATATTATATATACTGAAAAGCATCTCAACATTTAATCTATTATATTATATATACTGAAAAGTTGTGGGTTTGAATCCCAGCTGCCACAATCGCGCCCTTGAGCAAAGCACTTATCCCTAAGTTGCTCTAAGGGAGACAGTTGATAGTTGGCAAAATGTAAGTCGCTTTGGATAAAAGCATCTGCTAAATGCATAAATGTACTTTGGAACAATAAAAAAGCCCATGGCATGGCAGACCCTTTCTTTTATAGGCTCTCGATGAAGGGGAAAGCGCTTGATATCACATGCACAGGCAACAACTCTTTGAATTTCAGTTTCCACATTGTGACAACCCTACATGTTTATGACAAGACATCTAGGATGGATTTGGTGCTCACTGATTGCTGTCCAAGACACTGACCCAATCTGACATGAGCATTCAAGCACATTAAACCATACTGTGTTAAGTGAGCATTCAAGCACATTAAACCATACTGTGTTAAGTGAGCATTCAACCCCACATCCAACACCAGCCTTGGCACTGGGCTCTGTAGGCTGGGTGGTGTGGAACAGTGGGATGAAGTCTTAATCCCTGTCAGTCAATGGGGAAGATGGCAGGATAACCCACTGGCTCTGCCTATGTGTGTCTGTGTGTGGAACAGTGTGTGTGGCAATTACTGGGAACAGGGCTACTGGTCCTATCCCCTAATTCACCCAATCACAACATTGAGGCGGGACACTGATAAGACGGCCACACACATGGTCACACACACACACACACGCACAAACGCACACACACAGTCTCTCCATGAGGAAATTGAAAGGAGATGCAGTAGGTTTATGTGCTGACCTCAACATGTCATTGTGACTCTGGGAAACTGATATATCTGAACCGTGGGGATCTATCGTGGGATCTATATAACTGTAGTCTTCATCATTTCATGGGTGCTTTGTAGATGATATCTTTTTTAAATATATTACCATGAGCTCTAAGCAGACCTAGTCTTCCTTTATTGCTCTAATTTCCATAGAATTTTACATCAAGTCATAAACGAAAGCATGTTGTTTATGAAAATATTGCTGACAGACATTAAACTGACTAAAATTAAAAATGAAATATTGTTTGCTATAGATGTTTCTATTAATTATATACATTATTTATTGAACCTTTTAACTTTAAGTAAGTAAATGTAATTGCGTCTTTACCAGTTCAATCTGTTAGTCCCTTTGCTGTGTTTTGTTCTGTTCTGTGGACTCATACTCCCTCTAGTGGAGGAGAGATGTAAGTGCTGCTCATTCCAGCTCTCCCTCTCTGTTGGCTCATGGGCTCATTCAGTTCTTTTGTTAAAAGGTTTAACATGAACTAAAACCAAAGAATATATATATTTTTTTATTAAAATTAACCGGGTTAATATATGACTATCTGTTTACTTCCTGGACAATTCAATGTGGATGTGAAAAAACAGAAGTATTACTTTAATGTGACCGAACATTAAATTATTTATTATTTATTATTAATAATTTATTATTAAATTATTTTTTATTTGCTATAGATGTTTATATTTATATATATAATCTCTGATTATAGCAAATCCTTAAACTTCATAAAATCCTTCCTATCATTCCTACCTACTATTGCCGTTATGGATTAAAAATTTAAAATTTACTTCCAATGGAATTACCCTTCTGCCTTTTCTTAAGTGGTTTTGCTAACAAGTGCAAGTCTATGTGGTCATGTGATCTATTTCTACCCTCAACTCCACTCTCTCTCCATCATTTAGTCATTATGACAATTATTATTACAGCAATCTGCAGTGGTCATTGTACAACTCAGGAGACGAATGTTTGCCTAGACAGCTCACTGACAGGGACAGTGTGTGTGTGTGTGTGTGTGTGTGTGTGTGTGTATGAATTATTAATTGTGCCTGATCGATCTCTGCCTCCAGTGAGAGAGAGAAAACAAAGGAGAGAAAGAGAGATGGACAAAGTGTGTGTGTATGTGTGTGTGTGTGTGTGTGTGTGTGTGTGTGTGTGTGTGTGTGTGTGTGTGTGTGTGTGTGTGACTAAGAGAGAAAGAGAGACATTCTGTATTTTTTAAAAACTGGGCTGAAAAAGGACAGAGGGTGTTGGAGTTCATTTTGGTCACCATGGAAACTAAGCCTCTTGTTTGAGGGCTGAAGGAGGGGAAACAGGAGTTTAGCCTCAAACAAACAGTATGTCACATCAATAGCAAACAGTATGTCACATCAATAGCAAACAGTATGTCACATCAATAACAATTATTTGCTAAATGAAGATACAATCAATAGCTATCTGAATAACTTCAATAGCATTAGCAAATACCATTATAAATATCACATAGTTTGTATTTCTTATCCTGTGTGTATTTATTAATCATGATACTATTCAGTGTTCAGTATCTGTTACGTTTGATAATTGGTGATATTTGTGATATTATTATATCACATGACAACAGCATCCTCCTCAGAACACAAAGCTGAACACACAAATCTTGTGAGCACCAGCACTAAGTCATGGTAAATTAATATGGCAAAATAAGAATTCCTCTGCTCAATATTTCTCTAAAAAGAAGATTTAGTCAGGCTGAATCCATGCAAGTTTAAACAAATGAAACAGTCTTTCATGAGGTATGCAGTGGCTGCATATTGTCAAGGAAGGAAGCTGATCTGTCATATTATTTGCTTTTTTTCTGAACACCACCCAAGTGTGACAGCTGAGACAGAAACACCCCCCTCTTTCTCTCTCTCTCTCTCTCACTCTCTCTCACTTGCAAACACACCAAAAAACACACACATTCACAAGACTTCAACAACCACATATGCACAGACATCTTCACACACATACACACCTTTTACAGCCGTACAAAACACACGCGCACACACACACACACACACACACACACACACACACACACACACACACAGACACACATACACACACACAGAGCAGGAAGTGAGTCAGTGTGTCACCCTCGCACCTCTCTCTCTCTCTCTCTTTCTCTCTCTCTCTCTTTCTCTCTCTCTCTCTTTCTCTCTCTCTCTCTCTTTCTCTCTTTCTCTCTCTTTCTCTCTCTCTCTCTCTCTCTGAACTAGCAGAGTGTGAGGCTGGTTCTGCTCCAAGCCACCAATCAAAGGCCGCGGAGCTGCCAGCCTCGATTAGACGCACGCACAGAACTCAGAACAAGCGGAACCAGCATCTTATCCGCCCTCTAGAGCTCCTCCTTAGCCTCCGCTCATCACTTCCCCATCCATGTTCTGATAACAGGGCACTCATCACGGGCACTTCCCCTGCCGCTGAAGCATGTGTGTGTGTGTGTGAAATCCCTGCAGTGGTGTAGGGAACAGATAAAGAGCATGTGTGTGTGTGAAGCATGTGTGTGTGTGTGTGTGAAATCCCTGCAGTGGTGTAGGGAGGCTGGATTAATTGCTCTCAGATGAGCGCGGGCAGGAAGAAAGAAGCTCATTTTAAACACAGAGAGCATTAGGCACAGGACCGACTCAACTCCTCTCCACTCCACTGCTGGCTTCATTAGAATGATTTCAAACAGAGCTAATCCTGATGGACAGGTGGCCCCCCGCAGGTCGAACCCCTCTACACACACACACACACACACACACACACACACACACCTACCCCCCTGCCAGCAGGAAGGAGCCACTGCAGGAAACACACACACTCATCAACGCAGGGGTCTCTTGTTACAGATAGCAGAGCGTGTGTTAGCGCTGTGTGCTAATGCTCTTACAGTGAATGAATCACCATGTTCATGCATTAGATTACCTTTAACACATCACACCAAGCATGGCCTCACTCACACTGGTATTATGTGGGTAGGTGAAGATTTACATGCACTTTTCCAAAGACATTATTCATTACAACTTATTAACACTGAGGAAATTTAAATTGAACAGACTTCTCATCACCCCTCCATATCTCTCTTTATCTCACACAGGGATGCTTCCGTGATTTTACCAGTCTTGTGGATAATATGGTACTCCATCATAATAACAAAAGATCTGCCAGCACGATAGGAACATCCATATGGAACACAGCCTAGTCTAGACTTTCACACACACACACACACACACACACACACACACACACACTCAAACAACAAACAGAATGAACAATGTGTGCATGTTGATAACTCCAAGCACAGACTACACAAAACCTCTGCAGTCCTGTGTGAGTAAGCCAGACCTTCAGAAATGTATGCTATCAGAAAATTACAATCAAGTCTCACACACTCTCTCTCTCACACACACACATACCTCTCTCTCTCTCTCTCTCTGTCTCTCTCTCAAACACCCCCCCCTCTCTCTCACACACCTCCCCTTCTCTCTCTCTCTCTCTGTCTCTCTCTCTCTCTCTCTCTCACACACACACACACACAGAAGAGGAAATCTTCAGAGTCTGACATCTGCTGTGTCTCAGAAGCAGATGGTGCCTTACACACGTGGCATGGCATCTCCTGTGCCACCCGTGCCCCTCTGTGCCCCCCCCACCTGTGTGCCCCCCCCCACCTGTGTGCCCCCTCCCCCACCTGTGTGCCCCCTCCTATGCCCCCCCCCACCTCTGTGCCCCCTCCTATGCCCCCCCCCACCTGTGTGCCCCCTCCCCCACCTGTGTGCCCCCTCCTATGCCCCCCCCACCTGTGTGCCCCCTCCTATGCCCCCCCCACCTGTGTGCCCCTCCTATGCCCCCCCACCTGTGTGCCCCCTCCCCACCTGTGTGCCCCTCCTATGCCCCCCCACCTGTGTGCCCCCCCACCTGTGTGCCCCTCCCCACCTGTGTGCCCCCTCCTAGGCCCCCCCCCACCTGTGTGCCCCCTCCCCCACCTGGGTGCCCCCTCCTATGCCCCCCCCTCCACCTGTGTGCCCCCCCCTCCACCTGTGTGCCCCCTCCCCCACCTGTGTGCCCTCCCCACCTGTGTGCCCCCTCCCCACCTGTGTGCCCCCTCCTATGCCCCCCCCACCTGTGTGCCCCCTCCCCCACCTGTGTGCCCCCTCCTATGCCCCCCCCCACCTGTGTGCCCCCTCCCCCACCTGTGTGCCCCCTCCTATGCCCCCCCCCACCTGTGTGCCCCCTCCCCCACCTGTGTGCCCCCTCCTATGCCCCCCCCCACCTGTGTGCCCCCTCCTATGCCCCTCCCCCACCTGTGTGCCCCCTCCTATGCCCCTCCCCCACCTGTGTGCCCCCTCCTATGACCCCCCCCCCCACCTGTGTGCCCCTCCCCACCTGTGTGCCCTCCTATGCCCCCCCACCTGTGTGCCCCCTCCTATGCCCCCCCACCTGTGTGCCCCCTCCTATGCCCCTGCCCCACCTGTGTGCCCCTCCTATGACCCCCCCACCTGTGTGCCCCCTCCTATGACCCCGCCACCTGTGTGCCCCTCCTATGACCCCCCCCCCACCTGTGTGCCCCCTCCTATGACCCCCCCACCTGTGTGCCAGTGCACCTGTGTGCCCATGCAAGAGGTGGAGAAGAGAAGAGAAGGGGAGGGAGGGAGGGAGGGAGGGATGCCCGAC
>JAIFZK010000007.1:26967500-26970000 GCA_027481765.1 Tenualosa thibaudeaui
GAGATGCTATCGGTTTGGACAGCCAAACAACCACATCTCCCTCTTTATCAAACATTTTAGGAGCAAGGGGGTATCCATTAAGCTGCCTCTGAGACAAACCAAGCAGTGAAGATAACAGGGGGGAGTATTCAATAATCTTTTACCTTCTGTTCTAGCAATTATATTACAATTTCATTCAAATGCACAGCAAGCAACCAGACCATGCTTCACCATCTCGCAGGTCACAGTTAAAACGAATTACGCACATCACCACATAGATTACATACCCTCTCATCCACATTATGCATATGTAGCCAACAACCTAGGGCTTCACTTTCATGGTGAGCTTCACGGCTCCTGTATGTGGAGAAGCTAATCAAGCTAGTATACTGATCCCACTAATGATGCTTAAATCCTGGGGCTACATTATAAGCCAGCTAGAGCTAGCTTACCTTCTGATATCTCAAAGTAAGTGACTGACACATATGGATCAAAGTACTAGGAGGGACTTAAGTGATTTCTATTCAGGATGACAGAAGCTATGAGCACTCCTGAGGTTAGGCTATAGAGACGTCTCTACTGGGGAAACGGATCAGCAGAATCAACAGTCTGGGTGAGTGTAGCATCCTGCATCCTGCCCGGAAGGATCCTCTGCCATGTTATGAAAGGGAATGTGGTATAGCATAAATGCATCCTTTGAATGGGCTAAAATACATTAAGCCTTGAAAACAGACACACACACATAAACAAATATTTGATATGGAGATAATTAGCAAATCATGGCAAACAAACATTCACTTCCTTTCTAGCCCTCCTTTACATGTGCATATGCCAAACGCACACGCACACACACACACAAAATTAATTGAATTAGGTCAATAAGACTGGCGTCAGTGGTGCCCACAGTCCTGATAGAGAGGCAGAAAGGGTGGGTCCAGGACATTCCGGTAACCATGGAGACAGAGCAGATGGACTGGTCTGGTATCAGCAGGCTCTCTGTGTGTGTGTGTGTGTGTGTGTGTGTGTGTGTGTGTGTGTGCTTGGGCATACCCAAGTATGTTTAAATAAATATATCCATTGTAGATGGCAGGAGAGGACAGTGCTTGAAAGACTGAGTCTAACAGAGTGGAAAACATTTAGCTAAATCCACACACTTTCAAACATTTAGCTAAATCCACACACTTTGAAGTTACAAGTTCACGCCCTGCTGTAATTATTTGAATTTCAATATTCCTGAGCCAGAGGACATTTCTGAGAAGCACAAGAGAAGAGAACATGAGCCGACGGAAATGATGCTTACTCCCAGCACACAAGCAAACACGCAAGGCAACAAACAAATGACCCATTTTGGCGACATCCATGTAAATATCCACAGTCTCATTATCATAAAAATATGTAAAGCCTCTGAGTGACACCCCAGGGTCCACTTTCCTTTCCCTCACTCATCTCCAATGCAACGGGACTTCAAAAGAAGGCGATTTGCCATGCAAATGCAAGCAGTACAATGCACACACACACACACACACATACACACACACTACACATTCACTTTTTAATTGTGTGTGTCTGACAGATAAGTACAGGAAAATAATGAAAACTGCATGGTACCATTAACATGCAGTCATGTTTCTCCCTACTTTGTCAATGTCCACTGTTGAATAAATATCCCCCCAAAAAGTCTGTTCTCTGTCCTATTACGCAGAAAGCAGCAGACTTGCTTCATTAAGTTGCAATCTGTGATTTCTATAAATCCACTCTGAATCTAGTGGACTAAGAGGTCAAGAAGAGTTTTTTCTTCTCTTCTAAAATAAACAATAAAAAAAGATGAAAACACACACAACCACATACACACACACAACCACATACACACACACACACACTAAGATGTAAATGAATGGCTCATTAGTGCAAAATCACTTATACACAAATCACAAATGTAGATCAAGACACACACACACGTAGACAGACAGCCTCCCTTACTAAAGCACACCCAAGGGAGACGGAGACAGACACAATCCCACAGAGGACCCTTCAGTCTGCTTGAATGTTGGTTGCTTTGGCGACACGGCTAACGAGCAAGATTTAGAGCGGCTCTCACTCACTTCAGTCTGGAACTCATTCATCAACAGATGCCCTTCTTCCACCAGGAGAGCGCATGCATGGGGGGAGACAGAAAGAGAGAGAGAGAGACAGAGAAAGAGAGTGAGACAGAGAGAGAGTGTGGCGAGAGAGAATGAGAGACTGGGATGTGGACACAATAAAGAGGGAGAGAGATTAACGAATTGAAGATCATAAAATAAGAGACAGAATGATGAGCCCAGCATGGAGAGACATGTGCAAACAAGGCACTGCCAAATACTCTCTGTGCTTTTAATTAGCTGCTTTAAGACTTGACATCCTGTCCTCTCCCAGTTCTGTGCATATCAAAAGACGCACTGGAATACAGTTGTGTTTAGACAACACTTGTGACACACAGGAGATTTCGCAAACAATAATCTATCTTAATTAATGGCTGGCAGAT
>JAIFZK010000007.1:26972500-27075000 GCA_027481765.1 Tenualosa thibaudeaui
CAGAGGAACAAGGACAGAGAGAGGGATACAAAAACAGATGGAAAAGTGAGAGAGTGACAAAGCAGTGAGAAACCCCATGAAGGAGAGAAAGTGGATCTGTATTTCCCCATTGGTTAGCAAGAGCACCTCTAGTCCAGGAGCTAGTTTAGGGGCATGGCTCATTGCCATGGCGACAGACAGCCATGCCAGGTGCAGATGGAGAGGCAGGGCACAGGAGCCACTTCCTCTCTGGGGCCGTGTAAACACCGCCAAACGCCTGGCACGGCACGGCCAAAACACAACCAAACACACCAAACAAGCACAGATAATGGTGGACTGATGCCCTCCCTGACTCTGAGTCCATGGTGTAGGGGCTATAGGTTAGGGGTTAGGGCTTAGGGGTTAGGGGACCATTGGCACTCAAACTACAGGGTTCCTCTTATGTCTCATCAGAGTGGACAGTCAAAAAAACATAGAAACACTGATGACACTGGAGTGCAAAGAAGCTCAGCATAAAGAAAGACACACACACACACACATGTCCACTTCAGTGTGGTGCTACATGTCTCTAAAAGTACACATGCAAACACACACAAGCACACACAAAAACACACACACACACAAACACATCCACTTCAGTGTGGTGCTACATGTCTGTAAAAGTACACATGCAAACACACACACATGCGCACACACACTCACACACACACACACACATACACACACACACACACACACTTTCTCTTTCTCTATCACTTTCATACCTCCTCTGATTCAGCTGAAAAATAAAAACAGTCAGCAGTGAGTGTGTGTGTGTGTGTGTGTGTGTGTATGTGTTATGAGTGCATTCAGAGGGATCCAACATTATATTGAGTGTGTGCACTTTGCTGTCAGAGGCCAGGTGGCTCCAATAAATAAAAGAAGCCAGCACTGCAGCATGGACCTGGTCTGAAGTAGAACACACACACACACACACACACACACACACACACACAGACACAGTTCTCAGTTGACAAGCACATTCAGCAATATTCTTCTAAATCCACAGCATTGACATTTACCATCTCTGGTAATGAATGCAAGTCTCCAAAAGCCAGAGCACATGTAAGCTCAGTGCACCAACACCCATGCACACACACACACACACACACACACACACACACACCGCTCTCTCTGTCTCCCTTACGCGCACGCACACATTCGTATACACACAATATCTCTCTCTCTGTCTACACCCCCCCCCCACACACACACACACACACGCATACACACATTGTGTGACTAAACCTGCACGTGGAGCTACAGTGTTACTCTCAGGCTCAAATCTCTTTCTGAGACAATGACACACATTCGCATTCACTGACACCAGATCAGTAAAGATGTGTATTCACACCCACAAGATTCTGCATGTGGTAGATAAGTCCAGGAGACGCAACTCTCACTGTCTGCAGCGTGAAAGTCTGAGAGTGTCTTTGCACAGGGGTGAGTGTGTGCATGCTTGCAGGCAACCATCATGCACAGTAGAGTTTGGGGGCTATTGTCTACACCTGTGGTATAATGTGTATGTGTGTGTGTGTGTGTGTCTGTGAGCCTGTATATTCTAATGTGTGTGTGTGTGTGTGTGTACCATAGTGTAACAGTGTGTGTATGTGTGTGTGTGTCTGCAGGCACATATCAAACTGAATGGGAAAAGCCTCTCAGTACTCACCATCAGCATGCAGACGGCAGACTCAGGCATCAGCTGCACAGCCATGCTGTCCTCTCTCTCCAAACCCCCCAGCAACGTTCAAACAAAGCTCCGCAGGCGTTCTGAGTGTTTCCACGCACTTCCCTGCGTCTCCCCTCAACGTCTCAGCTCCTCAGATTCCCGCTTCCCAGTTCCTGCTTCTCTCCTACTGCTGATATTGCTGCTTCCCGCTTCCCAGTTCCCGCTTCTCTCCTACTGCTGATATTGCTGCTTCCCGCTTCCCAGTTCCCGCTTCTCTCCTACTGCTGATATTGCTGCTTCCCGCTTCCCAGTTCCCGCTTCTCTCCTACTGCTGATTTTGCTGCTGCTGTCGCTGCCGTGGCTGTTGCTGCTCCAAATCCAGAAAGATGATATCCTCCCTCCTGCCGCGCTCACAAGCAGCTTCCCCCCTCACACACACACACACACACACACTCTCACTCTCCTTGCCGCTTGAGTCTTCCTCAGGGGATGGACACACACATGCACATACACACACGCATAGTCTCGTCTCTCTCTCTCCCTTCCTCACACTGGTACACGCATAGACGCAGACGCGCTCACACACACACAACTCGCACACGCATAGACGCAGACGCAGACGCACTCACACACACACACAACTCGATGCGCACGTGCCAATCACACACTTTGGTGTGCACACACGCTGCTGTAGTCCAGTCTGTGTTTTCACAGGTTTGACTCTCGCTCTCCTCTCTTCTCATCCACTGTCTCTACTTCCCTCTTTCCTCACCCTCTCTCTCACTCTCTCTCTCTCTCTCACCCTCTCTCTCTCTCTCTCTCTATACGAGCTGCATCCTCCTCTTGCTCAGGAGCGGTGCAGGCAGGCAGGCAGGCAGGAGTCACACCTCCTCTCCCTGGGCACAGAGTAAAGCTGTTACACCCCCTTCCCCCCACCCTCATTCTGCACCCCCTCCTTGCTTCCTGGGGTCCTGGGACTCTTGATGTAATTCCCACACACACACACATACACACACACACACAAACACACACCCTCGACACACACACACAGAAACACACACCCTAGACACACACACACACAAGCACACAAATAAAACACTAACATACAATGATAGAGAGATGCAAATTTTTACAGAATAAAGAAAGCAAGAATGTTCCAGATCGTACTCCCTTCTTCAGCATGAAGACACACACACACACATACACACACACACACACCAAACACACAGAAACACAGACTGATTCACATACCACTTCCACAGTGTGTTAACTGGCATGCACAACACAGTGTGTGTGTGTGTGTGTGTGTGTGTGTGTGTGTGTGTGTGTGTGTGTGTGTGTGTGTGTGTGTGTGTGTTTGTGAGTGTGTGTGTGTATGTGTGTGTTTGTGTATGTGTGTTTATATGCATGTGAAAGAGGGGGATGGAGAAACGAAAGACAGGAACAGCCTCAGGAAAAGACTCACTTTGAGATTCCCATGTAGAGGTACTTTAAGAGTGAGAGCGACAGAGACTACAGAAGAGAGAGAGAGAGAGAGAGGGAGATACAGACCGAGAGAGAGAGAGAGAGAGAGAGAGAGAGAGAGAGAAAGAAAAAGAGTGCTTACTATGCACTTCAATAAACAGTGAAATGACACCAACTGCAGCAAAGCTGTCTAATGTACATCAGCAGACACACACACACTTTCATGCTTTCATGATAAAAAAATTCTTTAACCCCTTGAGAGTGTGTGCACAATGACTTCATTTCCTAAATATGACTGCATGAGGAAGATAAATTATTTAAAGAGAAACAGAGTTCAGACCGTCTATTGTTGTACCCTGTGTGTGTGTGTGTGTGTGTGTGTGTGTCTGGCAGAGACAAAAAAGAGAGGAGGAGAGGGGGGTTGGGAGAAGGAGAGAGAGGGAGGGAGAAAGGAGCGGGGCACACACTGACAGTTGGACGAAAGCATGATGAAGTGGAGTACAGTAACAATCTGGGCGAGGAGAGCAAGGAGGTGGGAGGAGGTGGGAGGAGGTGGGAGGGGAAAAGATCACTGATGTGCAACAGCTGCTCCTGTTGCTGGGGCAACAAAACAACCCAGAGCCTCCTGGGTAATGAAATAAAAAAAGACCCCCAGTCACCTTCAAGGTGCGCCCCTACACTACCCCCCCCCCCCCCCACACACACACACACACTCACACACACACACTCACCCCTCCCAAACATAAAGCTAGCCTAACCCTGTCTCCACCTACTGAGGAGGGGTCCTGAAGCCTGCAAGGTCCCTGGAGAGCTAACACAGTTTTATCAAACATATGATCAGACACACACACACACACACACACACACACACACCTTGAGTTGTGGTACAGTGTAGTGCCTCCTCCTTCACCAGAAGGGACACACTGGCACCTTACTATCATGAACTGCTAAAAGATAAATAAAAATGGATTACTGCTTTTGATACGTTACACACATTAACCTGGTATGTATAATGCACACAGTCATCTTTTGTATGAATGTACTGAGCCCTGACACACAATATGCACACACACACACACACACACAAGGTTTCTGTTTGAGTAGCTCTGCAAACACTCCGCCAACAAATTAGAGTGTATGAAGGTCTAAGAAATACCAGAATAAAGAATATGATGAATTCAGTCACTACCTAAACGTGTCTATCTGTGTGTGTGTGTGTGTGTGTGTGTGTTTCGGAGGGGGTGGGCAGGGTGACAGATCAAAAGAGGGCAAAAAAATGAACTGTCTAGACTTCATTACATGGCTGTCTGCATTGGGGTGTCATTCTTTATTCTTTCTGTGCAAACACAACAGGAGGAGGGACATCCTGAAGCACGAGGATCTGTGATGAATCAGAAACAGCCCCCTTTCTTCCAAATAATTGGCCACTAGATTAATGAAATTCTGCCCATACACCTAGGTCTGTAGTTTCTGCAGTCAAAAGAACCTCAAGAAATGCAGTCAATACGACCAGACTTTCTTTCTTTGTTCCCTACATAGACATGCCATTCATATCCACACACCTACACCCCTCACACACACACACACACACACACACACACCTAAACCCCTCACACACACACACACACACACACACACACACACACACCAAACATACTCACCACAATAGATGTCTTGTGACTGGGTGTGGCTGGGCCCTGATAACTCACCTTCCAAAGATGGCATCAGAACAACACCAGCTGGTTAGATGTAACGCACCTGTAAGCAGAAGACACATCTTTAAAAAAAAAAAAAAAACAATCACAGCATGTACTCTTAGCACAAAGCATGTGTATAAAATATCTGTCGTCCTGTAAACCAAATGTGATGTTAGTTTGGAAAAACATTGCACAAATGTATTTCTTCTAAAAATGATGGTGACTGGGAGGGGGGTATCGCTACAGATGATGCTGTGATTAGCCCACCCCCCTGTAAGAGTAAATGAGCAGAGGTGACCCACCCATACTGTACATGCAGTCACATTAATTAGCTGATCTATAGTTGTGTTAATTAGGTTCAGCTGGTTTAGTGAATAGCTGGGACAAACAGGTAGGAGTTAGGCAATTAGAGACAAGGGGTCATGCTCAGAATGTTTGCCAGTCCTCATTGAAGCGGAGAGTGTTTTTCCTTCTTTAAACAAAGGATAACAACTGCTGCGAACTGGTGTATTAATTAAAATTCTCAGCGCCATGTAAATTTAAAAAATCTGTTACTTTAATGTGATTAATATAAGGTTTTCAGTTCGGGATTTTTAGATTAACCAAAGCAAACGAATTAATTCGATTATCTCTGATAACAGAAAACCTTTCTTGGTTTTAGCGTACTCTGACCAACGTTTTGATAAGAGAAAAGTAGCCTATGGTAAACTAATCTTACAGGAACTCATCTAAAATATTTTAACAGCTGTCAGATAAGTAGTCAGGGACTGGAGGAGCTTATGACCAGTTCATGATGACCAGCGAGTTCTTTAGTAGTGGCCACAAGTGGAAACTCCTCACAAAAGTAAATAGAGAGAGCGCGTGGCTTGGTTTACCTCCCTCCGCTGGGTTTCGTCGTTCACTGGTCGCTTATTTAAACCGTCAAAATGTCGACATGGTCATATTGGCCTATCAAGCTATTCAAAATGCACAGAGGAGCGCGCTGGTCCACAGACGTAGAGCAGCCTCTGTCACCGCCTAGAGGCAACTAGTGGTTAACGTCTGATTTTGTCAAATTGATTTGTGACATTGCCTTTGAACAGATAGGCCTATGGGGAGGATACAAATATTTTGGTTAGTTTCAGTTTTTGTCATGATGCAATATTTCTGAACCCAGAGTTGTGTACATGGAAGGGTGGGCAACAACAGATGGTATTTGGCATTTTACACTCTTGTCATGAAATTGTGTTGTGAAGTGTCCACAAAAGTGTTGTTAAGTGTCATTAAAAGATGAGAATGTGAGGCGGACGACCCTCTGCTCCCTCTGCAGGCCACATGAGGCCGTATGATGGCCACATTAGCACACATTAGAATCCCAGTCTGTTTTGGGTAAGGCCAGTTTGGGAGATTACCCAACCTAGTACCTGGTACCTGGTATATAAGAACCCCCTCCCCATTTCCCAGCATTTCTGTTCCCCTCACACACGCTTTTTAAGCACACACACATACAGTACAGACATTCCTACTCACATACAATCCACTTGCATGTTCCTCTCACACACCCTTTTTGAGCACACACACACACACGCGGTACAGACGTACAGACGTACAGACGTACAGACGTACAGACGTACAGACGTACAGACGTACAGACGTACAGACGTACAGACGTTCCTACTCACTCACATACGACCCACTTACATGAAAACACTATCCTCCCCCCACCCCCTGATATTTTTGCTGTTTTTCTTCATTTAAATAAACTTCTTTTTCTTGATTTTGAACCCATTTGTGTTAAATCTATTATGTTGTGCTTTAGTGCACGCCAGGTGTAACAATTGTTACCAAAATGACAATTTATTGACTCCCCCTTCAGGTACTGGATCCTGTGATCGGCCTGCTGGGCCTGTATCCTGTCCAGGTGAACTAATGCCCAGATTTGCCCTTGGGTGTGTCCATAGATTCTGCTCAGGTAAACAGGTGGCTTTAACTGAACACTGTGTGAACAGTTCAGAACAGGTTTACAAATCTGCTACAGATATCTTAAAGGAAAATTCTGGAGTATTTCAATACTTTAATACTTCAATACTCAAGGCCTGTCGTTCAAAGACATGCAGTGTTGGCAGGAAAAAGAATGAGAAAAGTTCTATTCAGGTGTGCTTGACTTCAGTATTCATGGAATCCTGTCATGAACTTGAAAAATCTTTAAATTCAGTACACTTGTGGGAAGTTCATGAGGAAAATGTGTGAAATTACAGTTTCATACAATATAGCCTACTGAAGTTACATGTTATTTTCATCATGATCATTTGTCATGCACTACACATGATTTTAGATTTGAAATGAATGACAACTCCAGTTGCTGATCATGAAAATTCCAATTCCAATTCCAATTCTCCAATTCCAACAATGAAAATGACAAGTTAATGTAAGATTTTGGTTGCTACCTGAACATACTGGCTCTTTGTGAAGTTCTGTTTGTGTTTGGCCTCTTGCTCAGAATATATAAGCTAGGTCACTAGGTCAGAAAACCATGTTGTAGATTTCAGTGGGACTTCAGTGACATTAAATTTCACTGGTGACCCAGTTTCTAATTAGTCTCTGACCTATAGGTACAAGAAAAGGTGTCTAGTTTAGCTGCTTCCTGAAAACAAAGGGGCCAAACCAGTTGATCAGCTGCTGCTATACACAAATTTCAGTGTGTAGCATATGGGAAGGGAGCCTTTAGTGACCATCTGAATGGAAGACTACAAACCAAACAGTCTCACAAAAGCTGGTGACATTTTGTATTCCCTTTGTACAGGATTTCAGTGTCTTTCCGCATGTACAGTATAGGAGACAGTGAAAAGTCTTATCTTGCAGATCTGTGAGGGAATGTTGTACTTGCAAAACACCCTGATCTCTCTCTCTCTCTCACACACACAAACACATTCAAATGGGCTGTAGCCTCAGGGAGAGAAAGCCATGAACATGAACGAGAGAGAAGGACTTCTAAGAGATAAACTTTGAGAGAGAGTGACTTTTAAGAGACTAGGACATAGACTCAGCAGACACTAGCTGAGTGAGACAGAAAGAGAGCAAGGGGGACATCCAGGAGACTATGACATACACAGGTTGAGAGAGAGACTTCCAGGACACGAGGACTTTGACTAGACGGGCTGCGAGAGAAAGGGAGAGGCTCCGAGGAGAGACATTTCAAGACTCCTTTGCCAAACCAAGCTGCCAGATGGCTGGCCGCCCCTCTCTGACAGAGGAGGACTTCTTTTGCCCGGCATGTTGCGATGTGTTCCGGGACCCCGTGCTGCTGGCCTGCTCCCACAGCATCTGCCGCTCGTGTCTGCTGCGCTTCTGGGAGCAAAGGCAGTCGAGGGAGTGTCCCGTGTGCCGCTGTGTCTCCGCCAACCCTGAGCCGCCCTCAAACATCGTGCTGCGGGGCATGTGCGAGATCATTCTGGAGGAGCGACACCAGCAGGCCGCACGCACCTTCACCGAGGCGGGTGTGTGTAGCACCCATGGTGACCCACTCACACACTTCTGCGAGGATGAGAGGAGGCCTGTGTGCGCCAAGTGCCGTGTCCCTAAGAAGCACACAGGGCAAAGCTTCAGGCCCCTCAAGGAGGCTGCTACTGAACACAAAGTCAGTGAGTTCACAACACTTCGTTTGACAAGTGACCTCATACAAAAATACAAATATACATTCTGAAGTGTGTCCTACAAAGTTTTACAGATTGGAAAATTATTTGTATATTATATAAACTGTACCAATGATTTGACTTGAGTTGAGATCAGTGAACATGACTCATAGAGCACAGTCAATTAATTACAGTCATGGTTGGATTTACAAGTTGTAATTTCCTTGGGTTTGATGTCCGTTAAAATGTATAAACAAGTGTTGAAATGACACGTGTGTGTGCCATTGTAAAGGGGGTAGAATATGAAAGTGGGATAATCTGTATTTTACCATCAAAGTGAAAGGCGATAAGAGTTCAAATGGTTATAACAGTTAAAACTTTAAGAATATTATGCAGTCAGCTTGTGTTTGTTTAGTTATTCTTTTCAATATCATTTAGGACCTTCAGTGCAATTCTTAATAGATGAACAAGGGTCAGTTATAACTTAAATACTACTAAGTGATACACGGAGGAATATTTTGTGTGTCTTATCTTCTTCTTCTTTCTTTTCCTGTGTAGAAAGAACTTAGAATTAAGCTGAAGCCCCTTCAAGATAAACTTAAAAGTTTTGAGGAATTCAAGCAAAACTTTGAACAAACAGCTGAGTATATAAAGGTAAAATATATCTTGGAATGAATGCTGATCAACTCAGTAGCTGTAGAACTTTAACTTCATAAAAACTTCCAAATGACTATTTCTTAAAACAAAACCATTATGTGTTCAAACATACAGTGTAACTTTAACTGTGACTAAAACTATTATTGTAAGACTTTTTATTTTTCTTAAGAGATAATGACATGCTCTTCTTTTCTTAGACAGCTACAGCAGAAACATAGAAATATATTGTGGCCGTTTGTAACACAAAATGGCGCAGTTGAGAAACTGGAAGCCAAGTCAGTACGACCCGCTGATCTAGAGTTTAGGATATGTTCCTAGTCATTTTGATAGGGCCTGGTCTTGTTAATCCCAAATAGCTGCCCAAGATGAAGGGACTTAGAAAGACTTTAGCTACAGTTACAGTATTGTGTGTTACAGTATTGCATTACATTTAATGTTGCTTGAATGAGGTTTTACACACAGTAACTCTAAAACCCTCAAACAAATCTAGAACCAGGCCAAACAAGCAGAACATCTCATCAAGGGGGAGTTTGAGAGGCTTCACCAGTTCCTCCGAGATGAAGAGGCGTTTCGATTGGCTGCTCTCAATGAGGAAGAGGAGCTGAACAGCCAGATGATGAAGAAGAAGATCGATGAGCTTGACAGCGAGATTGCGTCTCTTTCAGACAAAATCCGATCCCTTGAGCATGAGCTTGGGACTGAAGACCTTTCATTCCTCCAGGTAAACATTACACTTTTTAATACATCTGATCATGTAGTCCAGTGTTTCCCAGCCTTTTTGTCTTGTGTACGCCCTGAGCCTTTTTGTCTTGTGTACGCCCTGAGCCTTTTTGTCTTGTGTACGCCCTGAGCCTTTTTGCCTTGTGTACGCCCTGAGCCTTTTTGTCTTGTGTACGCCCTGAGCCTTGTTGTCATACCATGAGTACCTCCTCACTCATACATGTTGATGATTTTCCAAAAGTAGAACCTAACACTACTGATTACTATTGGCGTGGGGAACTAGTTATTTTATTGACAGGCTTATGAAATGACTGAGAATATGTATTTATCATCCTGGAAATAAATTATTATTAAATATTTACACTAACTCCCTGCAGTGTGCTTGCGTACCCCTGGTTGGGAATCACTGATGTCGTCTATCAAAAATTAGAAACATGATGCATTCTGTAGGTTGATCTAACACTTCTCTGGATTTCTTTTTTTGGCAGAATTACAGAGCCATGGTTGAAAGGTAAGTTCCCCAGGTCAGTTCTGTCTCTTAGTGATGTGGCTTAAAGGAGAAATCCAGTATGAATCAATCCAAAACTCTGTTGGTCAAGGTTACAGAGTGCTGTCAGGTGGAAAAAGAACAATGGAATTTGATACAACATAGACCAAATAGCGAATTGACATCTAACACTAACTGAATGGGGCATAGAGACTCACTTTCAGTTAATTTTCCTATGCCCCATTCAGTTAACATTACCAAGCTCGGCATGAGGCTTCCTCACAGGACCTCGCTGATGGTGAATATCTCCACACTGAACACTGAAGATGTTTTGTATGTACTACTAGGCTTCTGCTGTGGTTAAGTGGCCTTTCTTGTATTCATTATGTATTTCCTGGCTGGCAGGAAATACACATTCGAACTGCACCAGGAGACATGTAAGCCTTGTAGGTAAATCAAAATCCCCAATTCTGGAGCTGTTGAGGGATGCTGTCATGCCCAAGCACTTCTTTATAGCATTTCCTATCCACATATTCTGTACATCCTGTACGCCATCCTGCACACACAGAGCCATAGGGCCTTCTAGCCTCACGTGACAAGGAAAACCCTTAGGAGACAAGTTAAAAATGCCACTTCTGTCCACCCTATAACAGGGATCCTCTCCTGGTGTTTGTTTTCTCTAGATTACAGTACTCACCACAGGACCCTGATCCCCTTCCTGGAGAGTTCTTGATCCAGGTGGCCAAACACCTGGGAAATCTGATGTTTGAAGTAACACAGAAGCTGCAAACCACAGTGCCATACAGTAAGCATAGTCACTCCGGGTCAAACCTCTCTGTCTCTCTCTCTCTCTCTCACACACACACAGACACTCTTTCTTACATACACATATGCACAAACACTCGCACACACACACACTCTCTTTGTTACATACACGCACACACAAACACACACACACACACACACACACACACTCATTCACTTTCTTTGTCCTCTCTTGTAGATCCAGTGACACTTGACCCTAACACTGCGCATGTGGACCTGGTCGTGTCTGCGGACTTGACCAGCGTGGCCTTCAGTGAGGTCAGACAGCAGCTCCCCTCCAACCCAGAGCGCTTCAGCGGCTACACCAGTGTACTGGGTTCCCTTGGCTTCACCTCGGGGACACACTGCTGGGACGTGGAGGTCGGAGACAGCACCGCCTGGGCTGTGGGCGTCATTGCCGAGTCCGTTTACCGGAAAAAGAGCACTAACAAGTTTGGACTGTGGCACGTGGGATTTTACAATGGCAAATATGGCAAAGGCTGCTCTCCCGACATCCTCACCGTGCTCAGAGTCAGCCAGAAGATCCAGAAGATGAGGGTCCAGCTAGACTGTGACAAGGGGAAGGTGTCTTTCAGTGACGCCGGACGCAACACTTGCCTGCACGTGTTCAAGCACAACTTTGCTGAGACGGTCTACCCATATTTCTACAACCACTGCAAGCTGCACCCACTGAGGATTCTACCAATGAGGTCATTTGTTACAGTGGATCAGCTCAGCAGTTAGAAGTGACACTATGTTGGAGACATGGAGTGGTGATTCTGTGACCGTTTCAAGAGGGTTTGATTATTGCCATCATACAGTAGCTGTTCCCCATGGGTTTCTGTTTTAACATTCCAATTGGATCCCTCTTCATATGACTGTTTGATGTGGTATAAACGTAGCAGAAGTAGTTTGGGAACAAGAGGATGTTAGGGTTTTGTTTTTGTTTTTACTGTTGAAACTATAAATCCTCCCAGAACTCTGGCTATGCATCCCTCTTCTGTTTTAGTATGTTAAGAGTACATTTTAGTTATGTCTCTTTCTTTTAATCAGTGGGTCAGGGTGATTGGGTTGTTTCTTCCTAAACATTGAGGGATGTGGGATGTGTTTTTAGATACTATTAAAATGTGAAAGTGCTTTTGAGAGTTTGTGATGCACCATTCATGACACATGATTGGTGATTGATTGATTGATTGAATGACTTTGACTTTAGAGAAGAGGACTAGCTTGATGATCTCCATTATCTGCATCATAACATCAGGACTTCAGATCTGATACTGTCTTTATCCACAGACTCTGGAAAGCATTTGTGACTAAAGCCTGAATTATTTATCACGAGACGGCTAAGAGTAGCAGTATTATTAGAACTAGGTGAAAGGTCAGCACACTCCAAATAAACAACATTCCACAAATGTCTGTATCTTCCTTTCAGTGGCACACAAGATATTTATCCCACATGGCTTTGAAGGCGGGTCAACCACATTCCAGAATACGAGTTGCTCTTTTGTCATGCCAGCAGTAATTACACTCCTGTCCTGTAGGGGGCGGTGGTGGATTACCATCCTCCATGTTCTCTATTCTCTTTCTCATGTCAGTGCTACAGCACAGCTATTGCTTTCAGCTGACCCATGGAGAAGACAAAGAATACACACTTCCTATCTGTCGTAATAAACTACTCTAAGATGGTCACCAGTGTATAGACCCCCCCATGCTGTATACAGTTATATATGATTTGTACCATCATGGCCAATTTGACTATGTTTGTGTAGGAAGAAAGCAGGGGAGGGGCAAGTAACCTGAAAAGTTGTGGGTTTGAATCATAGTTGCCACCATTGTGCCCTTGAGCAAAGCACTTAACCCTAAGTTGCCCTAGGGGAGACTGGCCCTGAACAACTGATAGTTGACAAAATGTAAGTCACTTTGGATAAAGAGTCTGTTAAATGCACAAATGTAAATGTAAGTCAAAATAGTCCATTGGGAAAAACTCCTCATGTGCTTTACCCAATTAGAGTAATTTAGAGTCAATTAGAGTCCAAGAGTTAAGATGACTTCAGACAAAGAACTGACGTTACAGTCATGTCAAGTCAAGTCAAGTCAAGTAGGTTTTTATTGTCGTTTCATCCATATACACAGTACATAGTGAGACGAGACAACGTTTCACCGGGAACAATTGGTGATACACGTAACTGTTAAAACATAGTATGGACAAGACAGATACGTAATAGTGCCTACATACACATACTACATAGCACAATTTCTGTGAACTTTCTCTTATTGTTCAGAAATGCTGAAGCTGTCCTTCCTTGCCAACAATAGCAATTGCATAGAGATCTCGTTCATACACTTTGGCTTGTTGTGAAATATCATGCAACTTTAAACTAACAGTGCTAATCATTCTCAACCCTTAACAGCTATGACCACTAGACGGTGCCATTGTTATGACACCACTGGAAGTCACCAGACGGGTTCATTGAGTGGTGCAGAAAATGAAAAACCTGTATTCACTGATCAGTTCTGTCCCACAGGGAGCTGAAATCTGTCATAAAGTCTTTCAGTAAATGTGAAGAACTATAAAGACTTCAAAACTCTGTTGGATAGTAGTTTAGAAATAAAATAACTAATTGGAAGAAATAACAATAAGTAAGATCTTTGATAATAATAACCTATCACTGAAAAAAAAGATTAATATATTGCTAAAATATTAGAATTTTTTCATGCCTCTTTATTCAACTTTACCAGAGGTACCAGTACATGTATAGAGCAGTCCATACAATATATCCATAAGCTTGCACCCTGCCAGAGATCAGTGCATGATTTTCAGTTTTCAGGATTTCAGGATTACAATGTCTTGTGTGTTTGGATGAAAATAGTAAAGGAGGCTAGAATGGATAAATGAGATATTGTACCTTGTTCTCTCTAGAATGTATTGATTATCTGTTACCTGTTAGTATAATAAAGATTGTGAAGTACTGCATTAGAATTTCTGTTTCTTCAAGAAGTATCCCACAGATAGTTATGTCTCTTTCTAAGTTCAAGATTTGCAGAGAGTGTCATCATAATGGCCTTTCCTCTAAAGCTTAATAATTACCATTATGAGTTTGCCTTGCCAACATGCAAGTTGACTCACATACCATCAGTTGCTGGCAGGCCAAGATGAGGGCCTGGAGTTTGCCTTACCAACATGCAAGTTGACTCACATACCAGCAGTTGCTGGAAGGCCAAGGGCCTGGCGTGAACCTCATCGCACTTGCCTGTAACACAATTAAACTTTCAACAAGGCACAGGTTAAATGAGTTGAAACATGCTCTTCAACCACAGTCTGTGTGAACCAAAGGTTCTGTAGAAGATTAGCGAGAGAGATTAGCGTCTAACTGCCACCTGTTGTACGGCTCCAATTCATGTTCAACATGAACACTACATTTTCCAGAGAAGAGAACACAAGGGAGGTACGTTAGCTGGAAGGAAGCATGTTTCTGTAGAAGGTTTGAGATTAGATATCTGTTTGTTGACTGATCTTATCTGCCAAACCTTTGGATCTGTACTGCTGCATACTGTCTGAGATGTCTGTGGTTGCAAATTGTCAACATACTGAAACATTAAAAGGTTCAGCCTCTGTATCTGTATGAGAAATAGTGTGCCATTGTGGGGAAATTAATGGGGGGGGGCTGTCTTGACGGTTGATATCTATTTGGGAAGGGGGGAAAGGGCCCTTGATGGTTGATATCCATTTCGGAGGGGGGGGTTCCTTGATGGTTGATATCTATTTGGGAGGGGGGGGGGGGGGGGGGGTCCGTGATGGTTGATATCTATTTTGGTGATAGAGGAAGAGGGGCCCATACTGTTTGAGTATGAGTCCAGAGTTTTGTGCTCCTCCCCTGGGTCTTGCCCTAATTTTCAAACATGTTTAGTACACTGTGACATTGACATGACATTTCCAGTAAAGTAAAAGTTAACTGACACTTAGCAAACACAGAGTTGCAGTGTGGGGTTTGGGAATCAATTCAGTCGGTGATGTTTACATTTACATTTATGCATTTAGCAGACACTTTTATCCAAAGCAACTTACATTTGTCAACTAATAACTACATTAGGGCCATTCTAACCTAGAGCAACTTAGGGTTAAGTGCCTTGCTCAAAGGGCACAATGGTGGCAGCCAGGATTCAAACCCAGGACGCAATTTTCTAGGCTACTGGCATCCAGGTTACAGGTACCAGACAGAGCATGTGACCTGATTTAGGCTACTGACTACTTCCTAGGAAGTAGTTATTGGGATTTAAGCCCACACATCATATCGCCCACACAACCAAATGATTTCTTGAGAACTGTTCATCACCAGCCGTCCATGGTTCTGTTAATCTAAAAAAACGGTATATACATTGGCAAACATTTGCATACAATAACACCATTTTAGTAGCAATTATTAGAAATGATTAGCTATAAAATGTGCATCTTATTAGGTCATACTTTTCCATTTAGGTCTCTTTTAAGGAAAGTCTGATGAATGTATTTATTCTGAAACAGCTAAAAATGTTAAAATACTACAGGAAATAAAATATCAATGGGATAATCCCCCGTATGTAGGACATAATTAGATTAGATTAAACTTTATTGTCATTACACGTATAAATACAGGTAACAAAATGCAGTTTGGCATCTAATCAGAAGTGCAAAGAGCAGCAAGTGCTGTATATACAGTATGCAGTAAAGAGCAAATTATATACAGATAAGAGTAGTAATAATAAATAGGCAGAAGAGCAATATACATGTAAGGTGAAGAGATAGTAAGGGTAATATACAGATGTGCTATATAGATTCAATATAAGGGCAATATACAGATGTGCTATAGAGATAGTTATGTACAGATATATTAAGTATATACAGATGTGCTATAGAGATAGTTATGTACAGATGTATTAAGTACATACAGATGTACAAAGTATATACAGATGTACAGATGTGCAGTCCAAGGGCTATAGCAGCATAGCTATAGCAGCAGAGTGTGAGGTTCAGTGGGGGACAGAGTTCAGTAGTGTGACGGCTGTGGGGAAGAAGCTGTTCCTGAACCTGGTGGTTTTAGTCTGTAGGCTCCTGTAGCGCCTTCTGGAGGGGAGGAGTTGAAACAGTTTGTTGGCAGGATGAGAGGTGCCCGCCGCAGACATCTTTTCCTATGGACATCCTAAATGGCAGGAAGTGGAGTCCCTGTGATTCTCTGAGCAGTTTTCACCACTTGCTGCAGAGCCTTGCGACCAGCGACAGAGCAATTTCCATACCAAACTGTCACACAGTTAGTCAGGATGCTCTCGATCGCACAGTGGTAGAAATTGGTGAGGGTCCAGTGTGGGCGTCAAGCATTTCTTGAGGTGTGCCAGGACCAGTCGTTCAAAGCACTTCATCACTATGGGCATGAGTGCTACAGGGCGGTAGTCATTCAAACACGTAGGTGATGAGTGTTTCGGCACTGGTACTATCGAGGTGGTCTTGAAGCATGCTGGTACTGCTACCTGGGCCAGGGACCTGTTGAAGATGTCTGTGAAGACCCCTGCAAGCTGCCCAGCACAGGCTCTCAGCACGCGTCCAGGAATGCCGTCAGGTCCAGCGGCCTTACGGGCGTTGATGTGGCTCAGTGCGTTGTGGACATCTGTGACAGTGAGTGTGAGAGTATGGTGGCCGTCAGAGGGGAGGGTGATGGCAGTCTTATCCTTGTTGTCCTTGTCAAAGCGAGCATAGAAGTCATTTAGCTTGTTGAGGAAGGACTGATCAATGGCTGTCTGTGTGGAGTTGCTGGGCTTGTAGTCAGATATGGCCTGAATGCCCTGCCACATGCGTCGGGGGTCAGATGTTGTGAAGTGTTCCTCCACCTTCAGCTTGTAGCTGTGCTTGGCCTTCTTGATGCCCCTCTTCAGGTCAGCCCTGGATGTACTGTAGGCCTGTGTGTCCCCTGATCTGAATGCACTGTCACGTGCCTTCAGTAGAAGCCGCACTTCCTTGTTCATCCGTGGTTTCTGATTTGGGTACGTGATGATCTGCTTTTCAGTAGTAACACTGTCGATTGTAGTGTTGATGTAATCCAATACTGAGTAGGTGTAAGAGTCAATGTTCACATGGGAGCCTTCAGTGGCCACTGAGGTAAATCTGCTCCAGTCCATTCAGGCTCTACCTAAATGTACTTCTCATTTTACTGTATGTTAAGCCATAAATTCAAACAGGACCAGGAGGGGCAAGGAAGGTAGGAAGAAGGAAAGGCAGAGAGAAAGAAATAAAGATAGAGAGAAATAAATGTTGATGAATGAAAGAATGTGAAGAGAAAGGATCTGCTCTAAAAAAACACAAAAACACTTAGTCGAATGGCCATTCATCTGTGAGACAATGGACCTGCACTCCTCTCTCCTGGCGCAGAGCCTGTCTTGTCCAGGAGTGCTGCGACATCTTCCAGGACCCCATGTTTCTGCTGTGTTCACACAGTTTTTGCCGTGCCTGCCTACAGCAATCCTGGAAAGATAAGGAAGTGAGGCAGTGCCCTGTCTGCAGGGAAAACTTTCAACAAGGCACAGGTTAAATGAGTTGAAACATGCTCTTCAACCACAGTTTGCGTGAAACAAAGGTTCTGTAGAAGATAAGCGAGAGAGATTAGCGTCTAACTGCCACCCGTTGTATGGCTCCAATTCCTGGAGCTCTACCAGACACCAATCGCCTTATTTTCAACATGAACACTACATTTTCCAGAGAAGAGAGGTACGTTTAGCTGGAAGGAAGCATGTTTCTGTAGAAGGTTTGAGATTAGATATCTGTTTGTTGACTGATCTTATCTGCCGAACCTTTGGATCTGTACTGCTGCATACTGTCTGAGATGTCTGTGGTTGCAAATTGTCAACATACTGAAACATTAAAAGGTTCAGCCTCTGTATCTGTATGAGAAATGTGCCATTGTGGGGAAATTAATGGGGGGGGGGGTCTTGACGGTTGATATCTATTTGGGAAGGGGGGAAAGGGCCCTTGATGGTTGATATCTATTTGGGAAGGGGGGAAAGGGCCCTTGATGGTTGATATCCATTTTGGAGGGGGGGGTTCCTTGATGGTTGATATCTATTTGGGAAGGGGGGAAAGGGCCCTTGATGGTTGATATCTATTTTGGGTTTGAGTATGAGTCCAGAGTTTTGTGCTCCTCCCCTTGTCACGTTCGCTAATGCTCAAGACAGAAACCCAAATGCAGATCGGCACGGTTTATTTCAAAAGAACAAGAAACTATACAAAAAGCAGTATGCAGAGGAAGAAAGCTCAGGAGATCTTGGAAATATCACGGTGGCAAAAACACACAAGTAGTCCAACAAAGGATTTCCAAAAACAGGTATCAAAAGAGCAGGGGTTCAGGGAAACAAAAGAAACTCACAAGAATTCCACGAGGCAGACACGAGAAACGAGAACAGGTAAAACACGGAAACAGAACTCACGGGTAGGTGAGCAGAGTAGATACAGACTTACAACAGATGGTGAACGAGGTCAGATGATCAGACAAAGGATAGAGAAAAGACTGGGGTTTATATAGGGAACAGGAGCACTAGGACAAACAGGGCGCAGCTGAAACTCATTATGGGGAAAACAGAATCATGAGTAGCAGGTGTAGAGCAGGGGAGGAGAAAGGGGAAGGCCGGCAACAGAACAGAAGCACATGGGGAATGAAAACAAAACACAGAGGTTGCAGTTCATTGATAGTCCAGTGGGGGGGGGCAAGGTAACAGGAAGCAGGACCATGACACCCCTGGGTCCTGCCCTAATTTTCTAACATGTTTAGTACACTATGACATTGACATGACATTTCCAGTAAAGTAAAAGTTAACTGACACTTAGCAAACACAGAGTTGCAGTGTGGGGTTTGGGAATCATGGTTCCCAATGGTTTAGGCTACTGACTACTTTCCTAGGAAGTAGTTATTGGGATTTAAGCCCACACATCTTATCGCCCACACAACCAAATGATTTCTTGAGAACTGTTCATCACCAGCCGTCCATGGTTCTGTTAATCTAAAGAAACGGTATATACATTGGCAAACTATCGATGGGATAATCCCTCGTATGTAGGACATAATCAGCATTTGGATACTCAATATTTATTATACTAACAGGTAATAGATTAAAAATTTAAAATTTAAAATTTTGTGTTTGCCAGGATGAAGTTATTTGTTATGCAATCACTCCAGCCAACTGTCTGCGGGTTAACATGCAAATTTGTGGCCACAGTACACAAGCACGGCACAGCTATGTAATCTTCTCAGAAACTCCACCCCCTGCACTGGTTTCGTTAAAAACTGTGGAGTATCTCCGCCTCACCGTGACATTTAGATCAGCGGTCCTCATTCCGGCTCTACCTAAATGTACTTCTCATTTTACTGTATGTTAAGCCATAAATTCAAACAGGACCAGGACGGGCAAGGAAGGCAGGAAGACGGAAAGGCAGAGAGAAAGAAATAAAGATAGAGAGAAATAAATGTTGATGAATGAAAGAATGTGAAGAGAAAGGATCTGCTCTAAAAAAAAACACGAAAACACTTAGTCGAACGGTCATCTGTGAGACAATGGACCTGCACTCCTCTCTCCTGGAGCAGAACCTGTCTTGTCCGGTATGCCGCGACATCTTCCAGGACCCCGTGTTTCTGCTGTGTTCACACAGTTTTTGCCGTGCCTGCCTACAGCAATCCTGGAAAGATAAGGAAGTGAGGCAGTGCCCTGTCTGCAGGGAAAACGTCTCCACGGATCACCTGCCTTGTAATCTAGTGCTGAAGACGCTCTGCGAGGACTACCTGCGGGAGCGGGGTCAGCAGCATGCCACGATAGCTACTGAGGTCCTGTGCCATCTCCATGGAGAAAAACTCAAGCTCTTCTGTCTGGAGGACAAGGAGCTGGCGTGTCTGGTGTGCCGGGACTCAAAGAAACACACAGACCACAAGTTCTGCCCTATAGATGAGGCTGCACAGGATCTAAAGGTAGCGTGCAAGTAGCCTGAAAAGTTGTGGGTTCGAATCCCAGTTGCAACCGTTGTGCCCTTGAGCAAGGCACTTAACTTTAAGTTGCTCTAGGGGAGACTGGCCCTGAACACTTGATAGTTGATGAGTTGTAAGTCGCTTTGGATAAAAGCGGCTGCTAAATGCATAAATGTAATGTAAAATGTGGGTTTCAACTGGATGTGCCGACACATTGGAATGCGTTATTGTTGCCCTTATAAACACCAAAACATGTCCACATTGACATTTGCATTTGATACACACATGCCTCGATTCCTTTATAGAAAATGAAAGTGGATGAAACTGCATAGCAATGATATAAAATAAGGCCTTTCATTTTTGGTTGCTTGAGTAGATGCTGTAGCTGCACATAAAAGAATTCAGTGCATTAATACTTGGTAGGCTGCTGTGCGGCACAGAACACTTTGAGAAATACAGCTTTAAACGGGGTAATATTACACTGGTACACACATATTCGCCATTGATTAGCTGCTTATTAACAAGCAACTTGATTGCACACCAGCCATTTATTGGTCATTACAAAACACTTATATATATGTATATATATATATATATATATATAAGTGTTTTATATATATAATATAATATAATATAAAATGAGGTGGATGATTATGTAAGTAAGTGGTAACTGCTTTTAATTGATAATCAATCTATTATCAATTAAAAGCACTAACTCGTGCTGTTTCTTTGCAGGATGAACTCAAGGCACAGATAAAGCCTCTAGGAGAAAATCTTACCACCTATAAAGGAATTCAGCAAACACTGAATCAAAGAATGAAGCATTTGAAGGTGGGCATATGCAACGTAAAAGTGAACTTCTGACATTTTTAACCCACAGCCCTGTTGTCTGAGGTCTCAAGAACTGCTAGGTAAAAGGGAAGACAAGTTCGTACAACAAAAGTGAACTGGAGGCTAAAGCTCACTAATGGGGCAAGTTTACTCAGTTTCAGTTTAACTTGTCCTAATAGGTTAGCCTCAGCTGCCAGTCCCCTATGTTTATTGACAGTACTACTGACAGTACTAAGTCTTCTTTCCATTCATTTACAGTACATTTACATTTATGCATTTAGCAGCAACTAAATTAAGCGACTAGCATTGGACAATTATTTCAGAGCTAGTCTCCCCTAGAGCAATTTAGGGTTAAGTGCCCTGCTCCAGGGCACAACTGTGGCAGCTAGGACCTGAACCCACAATTTTCAGGCTATTAGCTTGCTAGCCAAGTTTCTTAAGCTTATGCAGCGTTTTTCAAGCTGGGGAGCGTGCCCCACCTGTGGGACATACACACACGACAGGTGCATGACTTGAGACCGGCTGCACCGTGCCCTCCGAATTCACACCCATTCTTCTCTGTCAAATTACTTAACAGAGTTTTTGTCACACAGATACCGTGCAGATATCTTGTGAAACTGGCTGCTCACGTGAAGCCTTCCAATAGTGTTACTCACTAGCTATTGTGTTGAATGGTTTGCGAAACAATTAGCTTAGAAATGGCACAAAATTGTAAGCAATATTAATACAGCTCTGCATCTATCTATTAAAAAAAAACAGAGAACGTACCCATATTAGTGCTGTGTTCCACGATTAGTGATCCCTGATTAATCTGGTCTTGAACTCACATCAAATTTCAACCCCAAATTATTTTTCTTTCTATATCAAAAGTTGTTCTCAGATTTTGGTGTTATCATATACTTGGGGAACATGCAGAAATGTGATTCAGTACCCTTGCAGCCATAGAGTAGCCTTTCAAGCCAAACAATAACATCAAAATGTATAGCCTGGGCATGACCGATAGACAGGGCTCAATCCTAGGGGCAGAATCAGTGGATGTCTTTCAAACTGGGTAGTGCTACGACCAATCAGAGCGACGTCGGCAAAACAGCAAATGTGTCCTTCTTTGAAACTAAAGACTTGAGTGCCTTTTTCTGCTCAACTTTTAAAGAAAAAAAACAAGTCTAATTCTTTCAAAGTCAGTGTCAAAGCTGATTCAAACAACTGCCATTCCTTGGCCACTTAGTTGATTTGCACAATCATAGCCCTGTCATTATCGTGCTCAGCCTGCCCAACGGCTCTCTACAAAGATGGAACATTGTGATGGTTTTACTAAGTCCTAGAAACCCTGGAAGACCTACTAAGACCTTATGGTTGCATGGCTAGACATACCGGGTGAGCAAAACTATTTGCTACTGTTAGGGTGCGTCTACATTTCTAAGCTAGCAATACAGAGGATTATGATGCAGCCCTGTGTCTATTACACCCCTTCTCCTCTCTGTGCAATGAAATATGGATAAAATATTCTGTACATACATCTTTGCAAATTACAAAGCCAAACAGAATGCCACCGCCCTGGTTCTTTAATTGCCAGAAAACCCAGACTATCCAAATATAAAAAATATTATACTATATCATTATACTATAATATTATACTAATATTATAGACATGATTCTTGTCTTGGGAAATCGGGGACATCTGGTCCCCCTTCCCGATTCAGAACATTTAATTCCTTCCTACATTATGGGAGTTCACATGGGAAGTTCTTTCTTTTCAGAGCCAGGCCAGACGCACAGAGATGCAGATTAAAAAGGAGTTTCAAGCGCTCTACCAGTTCCTTCACGATGAGGAGATGGCCAGGATCACAGCACTGAGGAAGGAAGAAGAGCAGAAAAGTTACATGATGATGAAGAAGATAGAGGAGATTTCTTATCTCTCTGAAACGATTCATGCCCTGGAGTTGGAGGTGAAGAAGGCCGATGTTCCATTTCTGCAGGTAGCCTACAGAGACTCTGTGTTTCTTACATCATGCAGTAATACTTGATGTCCTGGGGAGATACATACAGGAATTATGAGGTCTGATGTGTATTTCATCAGAAGTTCAGTAATACTTGATGTCCTGGGGGAGATATTTGTCCTCTGCATTGAATCCACACATACACACAAGCTGGAGCAGTGAGTTCACTGCGAGAACACACACACTCAGAACACACACACACACACGGAGCAGTGGGCAGCCATTAATCTGAATTATCCTGTATCATAAAAGATAATGCATTCTTTTTCTCTTTTCAGAACTACAATTCCACCATGAAAAGGTATCAGTAACATTAAACATTCTTTTTCTGTCCTACATTCTATTCAGCTTGTAGTTTGTTTGTTTGACTGTAAAGAAAATGTACTGACTCCTAACTGTCACTGCAGAGCCCGGAGCGTACAACAGGATACTGGGAATGTTGGAGGGAAGCTCATTAATGTGGCAACAAACCTGAGCAACCTAAAGTTCAGCGTCTGGGAGAAGATGAGCAGGATTGTTGAGTACAGTGCGTCTAAGCAATTGTCACAGTTTTTCAGTTTGTTGTAATTCCTGAAAAACCTGAAAGATTATTTAATAAGATTATTTTTGGAGGGTGATATTATGTTACGTAATGCATACTGATTGCTCACTGTCTTCATGTAGCACCTGTCACACTGGACCCAAACACAGCCCACCCATGCCTTACACTGTCCGAAGATTTGACAAGTCTCCAACTCTGCACTGAGATCCAGCAGATCCCTGACAGTCCCGAGGCTTTTGACGGCTACACCAGCGTGCTTGCCGCCGAGGGCTTCACCTCCGGGACACACTGCTGGGACGTGGAGGTTGGAGACTGCACCACCTGGGCTCTGGGGGTGGTTGCAGAGTCTGAGTACAGAAACAGGGAACAGTTTTCTAAGTTCCGTCTCTGGTATATCGGTTATGCTGACAACAGGTTCGGCAAAGGCTACTGCACGGAGCTCCTCACACCCCTGACTGTGAATCAGAAACCTCAGAGGGTGAGAGTGCGGTTAGAATGGGACAGAGGAAGGGTCACCTTCTCTGACGCTGACACTGGTGGACACCTCCACTCATTCTCTCACACTTTCACAGAGACAGTGTACCCATACTTTTGCAATGTGAGTTCTGTTCATTCTCTGCGGATATTAGGCCTGAAGCCTCTTGTGAAACTGTAACAAGAACTCTTTGCTCCATTCCACTTTTATGGGCTGCTGTATTCACCGGTTGAAAGCAGAAAAGAGATCGCATTCAAAGGCTGATGCAGCCAATGTAGTTGTAATGGAGGCCAGCTAGCCTAGCAGTGCATGTAGAATGTTAGAGAAACCTCCTTCCCAACACTTTAAGAGATCTGCTAGTCAGACAAGCATGCTCGACTCCCAATCTAATGTTGCATTTATATATATATATATATATATAGCCCTTTTCTACTCCTACGAGGAAAGGCGCTTTACAGAGTACGCCTCACATTCACCCATTCACACACAGGCCAACCTGCCACCAGGAGCAATTTGGGGTTCAGTATCTTTCTCAAGGACACTTTGATGGGATCAGCCAGAGTGGGGTTTGAACAACAGCACCTCTACCACCTGTGCCACTACTGCCCCGCTTTAGTGTTCTTATCACACCTTGTAGGCTACACTACTTTAGTGTTCTTATCACACCTTGTAGGCTACACTACTTTAGTGTTCTTATCACACCTTGTAGGCTACACTACTTTAGTGTTCTAATCACACCTTGTAGGCTACACTACTTTTCAGTTTTAATACAAATGGACCTTCTTTTGAAATATGTCTTATTTTGTGTTATTCCACGTTCTAAATAAAATATCTTGATTTAGAAAAGGCACAGATGCTCACTCTGTACTGTCTCTATGCTGTTCTCACCTGTACATGATTTCACAGTTTTTTGTGTCATTGTGGGACAATGTAGTTTCACTGAAAATATTGTTAATTCCACCCAGTGTTATGACCCTGAAATGTGACTTGGTTTACTTATAGATATATGCCTATGGTTGAATGAGTGATTTTAAAGCAAAGTCCAGTTTTGTTTTTGTGTTGGTAAAGGGTTGTCGCTCCACATGACAATCTTCTATTCAGTCCTCTCTGGAAGCTCGCTGTTGTTTATGACTCAGTGTGGTCATGTTCCATATTGACAAAGCCTGGACTGTCTCTACATGTTTACTAGTGCAAACAGAAAACAGCTAGAGGATTGTGAGGTGTTCTCCACTCCATAGTTTGATCAGGTATGGGATGACATTCCTCAGTGGGATTCAGGCTCTCACTATAAAACACAATTGGCAATTGAATGGATACTTTTACCATCAACAATGAACAACAACAAAAACAGCAGGAATTGACTGCTGACTTCTTGTTGTTGACCATGCAAATGACACCCTTCCATTCTGAGCTCTGTGAGCTCAATGTTGCTTGACCCAGTGTGGTCGTGTCCCATTGACAAAGACTGGACTGTGGGTGAACACTGGATGTTCACAAGTTCAAACAGTGAGCAGCCAGAGGATTGAGGAGTTTGTTTCTCCACAGTTTGACTAGATGTATTGGATTACATTCATTCATTGACTGTCTGCCTCAATGGGGCTCACACAGTGAAATAGAATTGGTTATTGGATTGATACTCACCACCATCAACAACAAAAACTGTTTGCAGGAAATGACTGTTCATGTTTTATTTTTTTGATGACTTTCTGTGTTCATGTATGAGCCTGTGTTTTTATTCTGCATAATTCAGGCACTGCCTGCATTACTAAGGTGAGAGTTTGTTCTCCCCAGCTGTGTCTCATTCTCCCTAATGTCTGTCAGTATTTATTCCCTTCTGTTTCAACCGCTCCCCGTCAGAGTATCAGTGAACCAGCACGCTTCACAGCTACCGGCAAGCATTCAGATCCTGACTCCCGTGCCTGTTCCTCTGTCTTGTTTCTCTGTCTCAGTTCCAGCCTGTTTCTTGTTTCCCGCTCTGTTTCTGTTTTGTTTCCGTCTCCTGCATGATCTCCTGCCTGTGCTGAACCCTGACCGTTCCGACCTACGTTCTTCTCTCCAGCCCCGGTTTCCGACCCGTTGCCTGCCCACGACCTACGCTCTGCTCTCCAGCCCTGGTTTCCGACCCGTTGCCTGCCCACGACCTACGCTCTGCTCTCCAGCCCTGGTTTCCGACCCGTTGCCTGCCCACGACCGACGCTCTGCGCTCCAGCCCCGCCTTCCGACCCGCCGCCTGCCCTCGACCAACGCTTTGCTACTCTGCCCCGGCTATCCGACATTTTTCCGACATCAGTCCACATTTTTCCGACATCAGTCCTGCAGCGTTCTATTCTACTTCATTCTATTCTATTCCACTCTATCCTACAGGATTTTACAGTTTATAACCAGTCATACTTGGGCTTTACTGGCCTCAGTATTAGGCTACAAGGCCCAGATGCACAAAGCATTACATGCAGATGGAATTATTGGACTACAAAATAAATGCGTGTATTAATTTTTCAGCATCTTCAAAGGATAGGCACTTTTCTAACCTTAGCAATATTTCGTAGGTGGAAAAAATATGTTTTTGAAATATGTTTTATCAGAATTTAAACATAGGAAATTATTAGTCATCCAGGTTTTTATGTCTAGGAGGCATCAAGTTTAGTCATTGGCATATAGTCATTAGGCTTCATTGAAAGGTAAAGCTGGGTATCATCAGCATAGGAGTGGAAGGTAATGCCATGTTTCCTTATAACAGATCCTAAAAGTGACATGTACAGGGAGAACAGCAGGGGACCTAGCACTCAAACTTCAAACTTTACATCAAACTTTCAAACTTTACATCAAACTTTACTTTGGTATTGGTATGATGACTCATTATGAGCATGTACAAACTGTTAGCGACCAGAGATGTATGATTTGAACCAGGCTAATGCAGAATCTTTGATGCCTATCATGTGTTCAAGCCTGTGTAGTAGGATACCATGGTCAATCGTGTCAAAGGCAGCACTAAGATCCAATAGGATTAATATTGATATATAACCATTATCAGATGCAATAAGGAGGTCATTGAAGACTTTAACTAGGGCTGATTCTGTACTATGAATAGTTCTAAAGCCTGACTGGAAGGTTTCCTGGATATTATTTTCATTTAAGAAGCTACAGATTTTCTTAGACACTATTTTTTCAAGTATTTTTGATACAAATGGGAGGTTAGATATGGGTTGGTAATTAGCAAGGACATCAGGATCAAGGTTTGTTTTTTTAATTGATGGTTTAATAACCAATGTCTTGAAAGATTTTGGGACATGCCCAGCTAAGAGTGAGTCATTTATAATTTTAAGCATCATCTCAGCCAAAAGAGGGAGAGCAGCCTTAAGAAGATCAGTTGGGATAGGATCCAATAAGCATGTTGAGGCTTTAAATAAAATTATTTTGATATTGAAATTCATTCATTCTGCCAATAAAATCATGATTTTATATTATGATATTCCTGCATATTTGTGTGTACTCCAAATGAATAGTGCAAGACAAATTCCCCTCCTGGCAATAAAGGTTTTATTTATTCATAGATCCTTCAGCCTTCAGTGTGCTTACTGCTATTCAGTTTTCTTTTTTTTTTCAGGAAAGACCACCGAGTCTCTTTTGAAAGACCCTCCTAATACTGGATATGCAGGCAACATCGCTGCATGCCTTAAGTTGCTGACATGCCATCTGAAAAGTCCCGTGAAAACAGGGGAGTGTATGCTCCACATCTGTGGTCTCAGTGGTCAAACTGGGTTCCACCCACTCACAGTAGTGTGTGTGTGAGCACCACTATTAGAATGACCAACGCTCCCTCTAGTGGCCATATCTGGGAAGTGCTACGTTGATGAACTGTATTCATCTAGCACCACGCAATTTAAACACCAAACATAAAAATGTTGGCTGAATGCTATGCTAGTTTACTTATACTTCAATTAATGTGCACAATGAGCCAAGACTGCTGTAGCTTTAGTAGTAGTAAAGAAACCTTGAATCTTGAGTAAAATTTCAAAAGTAACAGAATCACCCAAGACCACAGACAAGGTTCACCTTCCCATTAATAACTTAGAGTTAGGTCTAGAGAACATTATTATAAAATGAAGAAAATGAAGACAAAAGCCACATACACAGAGTATATAATAAATAATAACAATAGCCCTAATAAAAATAAAATGAAACAAGCAAAAAAATATAGTAGCTTAAGTCATATTTAGGTCTAGCATTAGTGTAAAACCGGCCCCCAGGTACTGCACAGGGAGAGGTTAGATGGTGATTATGTGAAAGGCTCCACCCTGTCCAGTCGGGGATCGGCTATTTGGCAGAGCCTGGTGCCAGTGAGCGGCATGGGTGAAGCTTGGAGGAAGTGCTGCTCAGGGCAAAGGTGTCTGTCCTCCCCAGCTTTCTTACTAAAACCCCTGGCCCTGTGACTTTAGGGTGGGAGTTGAACCAGAGCGGGGAGCCTGAGGACAAACTGCCAGCCAGTTGTGGCTAAAGTGTGAATAACACATTTGTAATCTAATCCTTTCTTTAAAATCCTATGCAATCCTTCCCTTTGAACAACCCATTTTCAATATCAGATTTTAAACAACTGGGCCCAGGAAAGATTGCTAGACAAATAAAATTGGGGTTAATATTATGACAGGTAAATATTTTAGGAAGGTGACGAATAATAATAATAATAATAATCAATACATTCCTGCTGATCACAGCGATAGAGTGGGACATGCTGTAGGACTTCTCTAAGGTTGGTTAAAATATCATTCTCACAATCATACTTCCATACTTCTGTAAAGGCAAAAGCCTTCGGACCATTGTGGGCTCTGAACATGTCTAGACCTTCTAGGATGTTATAGCAGCTTGTAGGGTTAATGCAGGTTAGTGTAAATGAGGAATTTTATGTGTGGAACACCACACAACCCGTGTTGTCTGCATTTAGCAGTGATCTCATGGGAGACTGATTTACACTGGGTAGGTTCAGCAGGAGATATTCTGAATGCTGCTTTGCTTTTGGTTTGTTTGGAATGGGCCTTGGACCCAATGGAGCTGCAATCAGTCTTTCCCCATTTAAGAGTTTTTGATTACTGTTAAGAACATTCTTTACATTCTTTGCAGGGAATGTTGAGAGAAGTTGTTATCAAGATAGCTAGCACACCGGTTTGCTGGAGCAATGGCTTACTGGTAATCTTGTCCTGGTTCATAGCTACAAAAGATAACACACACACACACAGACATACACAGACACACACACACACCTCTTGATTTGGTGATTTCGGAAAAAAACCTTGATGTTAAAAAGGTCTGAATTCCAAGAGACTGAGATAATAAATCAAATTGCAGAAAGACTAACCATAGAAATATGACAAACTCATACTCATAAATCGGTTTGTATATACATAGACACAACCTACTTTTGGCAAAAACAGTTGATGGCATTAACAAGAGTTTTCTGGTTCAGAGCCGACTGAGAAGAAGAAAGAGAACTGAAGTCCCATCACCATACTTGCACACATCTGCAAGACAATTTAAAGATGTCTGATTACTTTATTCATTTGATGACTATATGACTGAAACCTAACTTCCACTCAAGTTGACTGCATTTCATTCAAAACAATGTCACAGTTAGAACAAATAATGTATTTAATGTATTGCTTAATTATGCAAACGATCAATTCTGTAATTATGTTTACATTTCAAGTGCTCACTTTATTGTGCGTCCCTCAAACAGAAAACAAAATCAACACAGTAAACATCACTTATGCATTCTTTACCACCTCAGTATGTATGTGAAAGAAACAAATACAATATGTGTGTATATCAGGGGGCTAGGGGGCTTACCTTAGTTGTGACTGTAGCTGTATGGAGACAGCTGCAGGCTAGTGGGATTAATTGGTGTACAGTTGCTTGTCATTGAGCTGCACCTCCTTAAGCTGTGCTGACAAAGGAGCAGTGGTGTGGTGGAAGCAGTGGAAGAGGAAGTCTCTATGCAGCTCTGAACTGGCAAACCCCTCACAGCAATTACTTTGATACAGAACACATTTTATGTATAAACATAAAAATCTGAATTATTAGCCTACTGATAGCAAATTTGCACTAACTCAAAAATAACTTGGTTTAATATAGTGTCTTTTAAGCTACTCCAAAAACATAAAAAAAAAATAAATGATAGGGTGTGTAGTGTCCGTTTGTCAAACAAAAACTCAACTGAACTAATTTAACTGAAACTAAGCGAACAAACACTTCTGGCACCCTGGGTAGTTAGATAATGTACGCAGGCAAAAGAAAAATATGATTTCCAGGCAGATTTCTCAGTTGTGGCAGGTTTATGGTTTTCCAGGTGAGCAAACAAAATTTGTATCTCTCACGCTGGTAATAAACCATGTGCCCACTACCCAGGTGCATACAGGTCCTGCCACTTCCTCCTACCTATATCACCCATACCTGTGCGCACCACTGCCCCCAAGTGTCTAAACCAAAGGTTGCACTTAAAGAATAAACTAAAGTAATACATAAAGTAGTACGTAAAGCAAAGCAATTTACTAAACAAATAACTAGCCAAAAAATATTACTATAAAATAAAAATTTAATTACTAATGTGAATGAAATAATAATAATAAACAAATTAATTGACAAACTACCATGATTTAAAGCAAACTAATATAGCTCCAACAGTCACAATTCAATTTTGCACTGAATTTCTTCACAAAACCAGCACATAAATGAGGCAAGACAAGTGGGTTCAGAACTCAAGCCAAAATAACTTCATTGAAATGCAGGGAAAACAATGGAGTCCATAGGCTTTCATTAAGGGCTGATACTGGACCACTGAGTGGAAGACCACAGTTTTACAGACACTTTATGTCTGGGTGGACACACACACACACACACACACACACACATATGATATTATTCATTCTGGCTCATACACATGATCACATACATATGTTTTCACTCTCACACACATACATTGTCCTCTCATGTACATATATATTTTCACTTACATACATATTTTGTACTCACATACATTTTTCACATTCACATACATACATTCTACTTGTACATAGATACATTCCCCTCTCACATACATACATTCTACTTGTACATAGATACATTCTCCTCTCACATACATACATTCTACTTGTACATAGATACATTCTCCTCTCACATACATACATTCTACTTGTACATAGATACATTATCCTCTCACATACATACATTCTGCTTGTACATACATACATTCTCCTCTCACATACATACATTCTGCTTGTACATACATACATTCTCCTCTCACATACATACATTCTGCTTGTACATACATACATTCTCCTCTCCTCTAGTAAGGTAAAGTAAATCAGGAGGAAATCAATAATGACTTTTTTTTTACAATTCACTTGAACTGTATGCACTTTATTGTTAGTGTCTTGATCATTGTAATGCATTATGATTTGTATAGCTACACAATACAGGTAAAGCTTCACAAATTAGAATATTGTTGAAGAGTTCATTAATTTCAGTAACACAAGTTAAAGAAATATCTGAAGTCTGAAAAATATTTCTGCTCCTGTACTACGTACGGATATAAGATTTACAGGCGATACGTAGTACCGTAAAAGATGAGGGTTTGTGCTGGCTAAAATCCCCACGTTTAAAATTAGTAACGTGCGTTGTTTAAGTAGAAAACACATCTACCCGCAGTATGCCAGTTGAGACAAGTGTCCGATGAAGAGAATAGCGTAAAGTCAACCCGAAACGATATTGATCTGTGGTGCGCGTCTGCTGCAGACAGCTGTTTCATTTGCGGTCTGTCGGATTTTGGGCGCTTGGTGCGAAGAATGTCCTCGATAAAAATGTGAACCTCTTTTGTGAGAATTTGTGTTTATTCCGACATCACAGAGCACTGTCCAGGTGTTTTCTGTCAGACGACGATTGTCATTACTTAAATGTTCCCTGTGCGCATATTAGGCTATGAAGGAGTACGCTGCGGGTCCATGTCCTATGAACGACTCGCACCTGACCGATATTTTCAACTAACCCACCCGCAACACGGACCACAAAAAATAATTATGAAAATATTGTACCCGACCTGCTTCCAGACCCGTAAATTTCTAAAAGTAGCCTAGTCTATGCTCTTATAACTTATAGCATCCTTGTCTGTAGAACAGTAGTATTGGTTCCTCTTCTTATCTGCTCAGCAGACGAGGACATGTTGGCTAACTGCGGGGAGGCCAAAATCCCCTTCAGGACCGCGATGGCTTCGTTTAGTGCATCTGCCTCGAGTTCCTGCATAATACCGTATGAGTTATGTTACCTTCGTCCCATTAGAATCAGCCAATCACAGCTTGACAAATGCCTCACCTTCTGTTTCCACTATACTGGTTCCGTTTCAACTATACTTTTGCTATGCTTTCACACACATATATTCTTCTCACACATACATACATTCTTATTTCACATGCACTCTCTTTCTCTTTAGAGATGAAAAATATGAATGTATATGAAAGGACACACATACACACACACACACTGTTCTGTTTGCCCCTCAGTGTGTGTGTGTGCGTGTGTGTGTGTGCGTGTGCATTATGTAAGTTAAGACTTGAGGAGATGGGCTGTTCTCCAGGTCAGTGCATAAAAGAGACTAACAGACTTCCTGAAAAGAGTCCATTCTTTAGGCATCATTCATACCCAGCAGATATGACAGTGAGCACAGACTCTATGCCACACCAGGATGGATGTTTTGCCTGTCTTAAGTCCATGCTGTTTTGGTGCTATGGTCAGCATAAAAGCCTGACTGATAGGCATCAAAGCAGCTCTTTAATGTTACAGTTTTTTCAATTGCTTACACACAAAAGTTTTATACATCACATAGTTTCTAAACCTGTCACTCAAACTTCACAACTCCACCTCAAATCAGCAAAACCATAAACTAATTCTCAGCCTTGACACAGTTTTCAACTATTCACTTTTTGCAAATCAATACTCACAATTCTCTACCTATCACATAAAAGTCTGACTGGAAGTAACTTGATTTCCCATTTCAAACACAACCAACTAAAATGTGCCTTATACTCTGTCCTCGTATGTGCAAACAATAATGGCTTGGCCATAGGCCTTTTATAGGCCTGTGGCACTGCCTGACGTTGGCCTAGAAATAGGCAAAAGGTCAAGTTATCTGTCAGGGGACTCAGAGGAAGACCAAGCAGGAAGAGGAAGAGGACGCTTTGGAAGGGGGGCAGGAAGAGGAAGAGGACAAGTTGGAGGAGGAAGGGGAGACGACAGGGAATCAAGAAGGGTTGTCTCTGATGAGATTAGGGCCACTCTGACTGATCATGTGATCAATCATGGGTTGACCATGACAGAGGCTGGGCTTAGAGTCCAGCCCAACTTGAGGCGATTTAGTCTATCAACGATACATTGTGTCCTCAGAGGAATCAGTAATGAATGAAGTCGCTGTACAGAGTCCCGTATGAGAGGAACTGTGACAGAGTCAAGAACTTGTGACACGACTACATGGAGGTGTGGACAGCATACCTGTAGCACTGACAGTACATGACAGACTACTGTATTATATTGTTCATATCCTGATCTATACAGAGAACACAAGATGGATGTCACAACATTCTCCATGAATACTTGAATATTTATGTGGATGAGGATGGATTCAACCTCACCAAGTCAAGATGGAGAGGGAGAAATATCATTGGACAGAGAGCAGTTATCAATGTCTTGGGCCAGCGTGGAGGAAATGTCATTGGACAGAGGGCAGTTATCAATGTCTCGGGCCAGCGTGGAGGACATGTCATTGGACAGAGGGCAGTTATCAATGTCTCGGGCCAGCGTGGAGGAAATGTCATTGGACAGAGGGCAGTTATCAATGTCTCGGGCCAGCGTGGAGGAAATGTCATTGGACATAGGGCAGTTATCAATGTCTCGGGCCAGCGTGGAGGACATGTCATTGGACAGAGGGCAGTTATCAATGTCTCGGGCCAGCGTGGAGGACATGTCATTGGACAGAGGGCAGTTATCAATGTCTCGGGCCAGCGTGGAGGAAATGTCATTGGACAGAGGGCAGTTATCAATGTCTCGGGCCAGCGTGGAGGAAATGTCATTGGACAGAGGGCAGTTATCAATGTCTCGGGCCAGCGTGGAGGAAATGTCATTGGACAGAGGGCAGTTATCAATGTCTCGGGCCAGCGTGGAGGAAATGTCATTGGACAGAGGGCAGTTATCAATGTCTCGGGCCAGCGTGGAGGACATGTCATTGGACAGAGGGCAGTTATCAATGTCTCGGGCCAGCGTGGAGGACATGTCACCGTGTGTGCCGCCATAACACAGAGTGGTGTCCTGTACCACCATGCAGCACTTGGCCTCTATAACACTGGACATATCCTAACATGTCTGGACACCTCTATAACACTGGACATATCCTAACATGTCTGGACACTATTCAGGGTATTCCTGCTCCAAATGGAAAGAATCCAGACCAGGCAATGGTTGTGGTTATTATATATACCGTATATATATATATATAATTATTAGTTCCTATTCTTTGGTGTGCAAACAAATCCACATAGATTGATGATAATACATACAGTAGGTTAGCCTATTTCTTTATTGACAAATCACTCATCCCTATTGTAAAGAAAGTAGAGTACTCTGCCATTGAGGAATCAGATGATGCCCAAAGTGGTTCTTGACCTAGCATTCTCCCACAGCCCTGGAGGCACAACACAGCAATATTAGCTGACAAGCAGTTTTGTGAACTAATATCTAAGGAAATTAAGGATTTTTTGCTGAATTATATAAACACAAAAGTGCTTTGCAAACCCAACATGATTTATTATCTGTGGAAAACACTAAGAAGCAATTGTTGTAGGCAAAAGTTGTTGAACACCAGTTGAAATGCAAATCAGCTTCACGTATGATTCCACACATTCGCAATGCCTTACAGGTATTAACAACACACCCAGTGGAAATAAATAATTAGAGAGTACTGTTCAGACTTCTGTGTTTCCACATGATTCCTTACCCATGATAAACATTTTAAATAATGTAGATTTTCTACTATTAACTACACAGAGATGTGCAGGATAATCTAGATAGACAAAACATATTTTTCCACCTACAAAATATTGCAAAGGTTAGAAAGTTCCTATCCTTTGAGGATGCTGAAAAATTAATACATGCATTTATTACTTCCAGGCTTGATTATTGCAATGCTTGGTTCCCTGGGTGTAGTAATACCTTTATCAAAAACCTACAGATAATACAAAATGCCACGGCCCAAACACTCACTAGGACTAAAAGATATGATTTTAAAATACTCCTCTTAACCTACAAAGCCCTCAATGGCCATACTCCAACATATATTAAAGACTTACTTGCCCCTTCCCACCCTCCTAGAACCCTAAGATCCCCAAATGCTGGTCTTCTTGTAATCCCAAGAATATCAAAATCTACGTTAGGAGGAAGAGCCTTTTGTTACCGTGTGCCCCTCCTGTGGAGTAATACCCCCCTTTGTGACTGACCTCCCTCAAAATGGCACTGCCAAATGGACCCTTATTGTTACTCCCATGACCCATCTCACTCCTTGAGTTTAACACTATGTCTGGCCACAGCTACACTGTCCAGCCACAATTCCTGAACCAACTATGTACTGACTACCATGTAATGTAAAGTAGGATAATACTCTGGAACTATTATGAGCCTTAGCTAAAACCATAGACAACTTTAGTCTGTCATGGTTACTATTGATTGTAATTTTTCTGTATGACCCCTGGCAGTTGGGTTAGCCCTTGGGTCGTGGATCAAGTCAAGTCAAGTAGGGATTTATTGTCGTTTCAGCCATATACACAGTACATAGTGAGACAAGACAACGTTTCACCGGAAAAAATTGGTGATACACGTAACTGTTAAAACACAGTATGGACAAGACAGATACGTAATAGTGCCTACATACACTATTGCGGGAGAAAAATAACATTACAACACAGTTGTAAACGATTTGCAGGTCAAAATACAGGTGACCTAAAACAAACACGCTAGACAGGGCATGGCTTTTTGCAGAGCACTGTGGCTAGTGGTGTGATTTGTAAAATGAAGACTGTTCAATATAAATATAAATAATAGCAGCTAGAGACTATTCTACATAAATATAAGTGATAGCAGCAAGAAAGTGTGGGGGGCACAAAGGTGCAATGTGCTGTGACGCGCTGGTTTGTATCCTGAGTAAGAAATTCCAGTCCAATTGCTCTACAGGTTGTTCAGCAGTCTGACTGCCTGCGGGAAGAAGCTCTTCCCCATTCTGGAGGTGCGGGCAGTGATACTGCGGAACCTTCTGCCAGATGGTAGTAGGGTGAATAGTCCATGGGAGGGATGGGTAGTGTCTTTGGTAATGTTCTTGGCTTTCCGCAGACAGCGGGTGCTGTAGATGTCTGAGAGGGGGGGCAGAGACTCCAGTGATCTCGGCTGTCCTCACAATCTGCTGCAGGGCCTTACGGTCTGCCGCGGTGCAGTTGCCGAACCACGCTATGATGGCGCCGCCGAGGATGCTCTCAATCGTCCCTCTGTAGAAAGTTGTGAGGATGGAGGTTGGGAGATTGGCTTTACGCAGTCTTCTCAGAAAGTACAGACGCTGCTGGGCTTTCTTTGTGATGTGTGTGGTGTTGAGAGTCCATGAGAGGTCGTCAGTTATGTGTGTGCCCAGAAACTTTGTGCTCTGGACAATCTGTACTGGAAGGTTGTTGATGCACAGTGGGATGTGTTTATGCAAAGTCCGCCTGAAGTCGATGACCAGTTCTTTTGTTGCCTCCGCTGATCAGACCCATCACGGTAGTGTCATCAGCAAACTTGGTGATGTGGTTTGAGCTGTGCGTTGCCGCGTAGTCATGGGTGAGGAGTGTGAACAGCAGTGGACTGAGCACGCAGCCTTGAGGTGCTCCAGTGTTCAGTATGGTAGTGCTGGAAGTCTTGCTCCCAATCCTGACTGCTTGTGGTCTGCCCACCAGGAAGTCCAGGATCCAGTTGCAGAGGGTTGTGTTCAGGCCAAGTTCACCTAGGTTCGTTATCAGATGCTGAGGGATGATGGTGTTGAATGCTGAGCTGAAGTCAGTGAACAGCATTGAACAGCTTGAATGCCCTGCCATAGGCGTCGTGTGTCGTTAGTGTCTGCAAAGTGGTTGTGGATATATATAAATTGAGAGAGAGAGTTGTACGGCATGACACATGAAGCTTTTGTGGAAGCACTAGACTATAGCAGCATAACTAAGGTATGATGCATGGCAACCCAGCACCCCTGCAGGGATGAACAGAGCATTGCAATAATAGAGCCTGGAAGTAATAAATGCATGTATTAACTTTTCAGCATCCTCAAAGGATAGGAACTTTCTAACCTTAGCAATATTTCGTAGGTGGAAAAAATATGTTTTTGAAATGTGTTTTACATGACTATTTAGAGAGAGTTCCTGGTAAATAATTACCCCGAGGTCTTTAACTTTTGTGTTACATGACAGTGACAGGCCACTGAGTATGTTTTGGTGAAGGGGTAGAGTGTTGGTCAGCTGTTTAAGGCCAATCATCATAACTTCAGTTTTATCAGAATTTAAACATAGGAAATTATTAGTCATACAGGTTTTTATGTCTAGGAGACAGGCATCAAGTTTAGTCATTGGCATATAGTCATTAGGCTTCATAGAAAGGTAAAGCTGGGTATCATCAGCATAGGAGTGGAAGGTAATGCCATGTTTCCTTATAACAGATCCTAAAGGTAACATGTACAGGAAGAACAGCAGGGGACCTAGCACTGAGCCTTGGAGTACACCAAATTTTACTTTGGTATGGGTTGAGGACTCATTATGAGCATGTACAAACTGGTAGTGACCAGAGAGGTATGATTTGAACCAAGCTAATGCACAGTCTTTGATGCCTATCATGTGTTCAAGCCTGTGTTGTAGGATACCATGGTCAACAGTGTCAAAGGAAGATCTAATAGGATTAATATTGATATATATCCATTATCAGATGCGATAAGGAGGTCACTGAAGACTTTAACTAGGGCTGATTCTGTACTATGATTAGTTCTAAAGCCTGACTGGAAGGTTTCCTGGATATTATTTTCATTTAAGAAGCTACAGATTTGCTTAGACACTGTTTTTCTAGTATTTTTGATACAAATGGGAGGTTAGATATGGGTCGGTAATTAGCAAGGACATCAGGATCAAGGTTTGTTTTTTTAATTGATGGTTTAATAACAGATGTCTTGAAAGATTTTGGGACATGCCCAGCTATGAGTGAGTCATTTATAATTGTAAGAATCGTCTCTGCCAAAAGAGGGAGAGCAGCCTTAAGAAGATCAGTTGGGATAGGATCCAATAAGCATGTTGAGGCTTTAGCTGAAGACGTCATTTCTGATATATTGGTGGGTGTGAATGAATCAAGGTATGCTACAGGTAATGAAACCATTACATGTGGTCCAACTGGATTTGAGGTTACAAGGGAGTCTAAGGGAAGTCTAATAGATTCAATTTTGTCATTAAAATAGTCCATGAAGTCATTGCTGCTTAGAGTTATTGGAATGGAATGGGACACCTCGTTCCTGCTTTTTGTGAGATGGGATATAGTATAGTTAAAGAGGAATTTCGGATTATTTTTATTATTGTGTATAAGTGAGGAATAATATGCTGATTTGGCATTGTTAAGTGTTGTCTTGTACTCTTTTAAGCTATCATTCCAAGCAAGGTGGAACACGTCAAGTTTAGTGGCATACCATTTCCTTTCAATTCTACGCGCAGCTTGTTTCAGTGAGCGAGTCTGTGGTAAACCATGAGGCAATTATTTCTTGTTTCCTAGTTTTCTTTTTGAGTGGTGCAATGGTGTTGTATGTGGAGTATAGTACATTTACAACACTATCAGTTAATTGATCAACTTGGGTTGGGCTTGGCGTAGAGCCTTCTAATGCAGGGATATATTGGCTCAGTAGAGGCTCAAGGAGAGACTGAATTTTTGCTACGAAGTCATCTGTAGTTTGGGAGTTATGTTTCTAGTGTAGTAGTAGATTGGGTTAGGTGCTACATAGTCTAATGTGATTTTTAAAGTTAATAAGTAGTGGTCAGTTAGTGTAGAGTGTTGAGGTAGGGTTGTTCTATTTGTACTCCATGTGTCAGAACAAAATCAAGGGTGTGGTTACCTTGATGTGTAGGTGTATTTACATTTTGGCATAAGCCGATGTGATCAAGCAGAGATTGGAATCCAATTGCCAGGCTATCGTTTGCAGCATCCATGTGGATAAAATCACCTGATATGATTATCTTTTCTGTTTTAATGACTAGAGAGGACAGGAAGTCAGAGAATTCTGATAAGAATTCAGTGTAGGGGCCTGGAGGTCTAGATAATGTTACAATTGTTAAGGGTTTAGCAGAATTCCTATCAGGATGAATCAAGTTAAGGACAAGAACTTCAAAAGATTTAAAAATATAATCAAGCTTAGGGGCCATGATGAGATTTGAATTGTGGATTGTGGCTACTCCGCCACCACAGCCATAACGACGTGGTATGTGATAATTTAGGTGACTTGGGGGGTTAGCTTCATTTAGTGGGAGGTATTCATCAGGTTTTAGCCAGGTTTCTGTAAGACAAAGTATGTCAATTTGATTATCAGAAAGTTAATTTATTAAAGTCGTCTTTGAGGAGAGTGAACGAATATTTAATAAGCCAAATTTCTGTTGTGATTTCTGGCTATATTGTTTTTTGTTTCTGTTTTTATTTTTGTGAGATTGGTATAATTTATACCCCTACCGGGTCGTTTTGAAAACGTTTTTGTTGCGGACACTCTCACTGTCTGTCTGCTGCTAGGGTGACGGCGGGGCGGCAGAGAACTGTGTAGGACAGTAATTCTGCCACCTGGACCAAACTCTGGTTCGTCAGGATTTGGACTTCTTTCCAGTTATAAGTTAAACCTGTCTAAAAGTCCTGGAAAAGAATGGTGCAGAGTTGAGATGAGCTTTTGTTCATCATCTTCACTTTCTGCTTCAGTCACCGGGAATTTACCTTTTCCATAATCTCAGTACACATCTAGTTTTCTGCATTTATGTAGCACTTTTCTACTCCTACAAGTACTCAAAGTGCTTTACATTGTATGCAAATATGGGCACAAGTTAGACAGAAATTCAAACTTAACACCTTCCCATATACAGCCCTATATGCAACAATCATCTCTTTTCTGTCGTGAGACTAGACCATACTTTCACACAGCCCCAAAGTTGTTCTTGGCAGATGTTGTGATCTTATATAGATGGGCTGTTTGGTTCCTTTAATGATACTTTAATAGCTGTTAAATGTAGTCTGCAGCAGTCAGACTTCTTGAGGTAACTCCAGGTTCGCTGAGCACAACGTTTTCTCTGTGCTAGATGCCGTGAGTGCGTACTGGAGTATTCCATTCCAGTGCCAAGACTGGACTGCTTTCACCTTTGATGGAAACCAATACAAATGGACCCGTCTTCCCCAAGGGCTACACAACAGTGCCACCCTGTACAACCAAGCTCTACAACGACATCTGTCCTTGCCTGAAATGCCGAAAATCACTTCAGAAGTCATCACCTACATGGATGATTTGTTGATCGCATCAGAAACGGAAGAAGAGCATAACGGAGACATGCAGGTGTTGATCAATTATCTTCATCTGAAAGGACACAAGGTGAGCTTTGCAAAGCCGCAAATGTCTATGCCGTCTGTGACCTACCTGGGGCAGAAAATCTCGGAAGGAAAGAGAGATGGTGGACTACAGAGACCTGTGGGATATTTTTCTTGATACTACCGCATTGGGGTTCGGCCTCTGTACGAGCAGTGCAAGCTGTCTTCCTGGCAATCCAAGCAGTGGCAAGCCTGGTGCTGGATCAACAGTTGACGGTGAGATACCCACACACTGTGAACCGTGAACCGTGAACCTCTGCTGTCCATGAGAAAAGTTGCAAAAGTGTCAGACAGTCAATGGGGGAATTGGTAAGCAGTGCTGGAGTGGCCCAACATCTCCATTCAAAAAGCTACTGTGTCCAACCCCTCAACTTTCACCACGTTCTGCAGAGATGGAGGAAGATCACTGTTGCGAAGATTTAGTCAAATTGATGGATGAAGAACAATTCATGAAAGAAGACCCTTTGCAAAGTCCTGACTTGATTTTATACACGGACGGATCTTCAATGGTGGTCGATGGAGTACAATGCGCAGGATGGGCGGTGACCAAAGACTTTGAAGTGCTGATATCAGGCTCAATGGCGCCGAGAACCTCAGCCTTGGCTGAAGCCTGTAAACTCACAAAAGCGAAAACAGCAAACATCTATACGGATTCAAGATATGCTTTTGGAATTGCCCATGATTTTGGACAACTATGGAAATTAAGAGATTTCATGACAGCGAAAGGCACACCCATAAAGAATGCAGAGTTTGTGGCGGGACTACTTGATGTAATGCAACTACCCAAAGACCTGGCAGTGATGAAAGTTAAAGCTCATACTAAAGAGAAGCCAAAGGCAATGCAACGGTGGATGCAGCCTCTAAAACGGCTGCGTTAAGAGGAGGGGAGAATAAAGAAACTGACGGATTACAAGGTAACAAAATTTGTTCGGAAAATGATGACGAGAATGGCATAACAAGCCAAAAAGGATGAAAAAGCTTCAGAGAAATTATCGGACATCAAAACAATGCAAGAAGAGGCGACACTAAGAGAGAAGTGGACATGAATTGAGAACTCTGCTAAGCTCCATGACGATAAGCTTTGGAGGCATGAAAGAAGAGTAGTAGCTCCTGAAGTCCTATTGAACCATTTAGCGGTGCAAATACACTCTTGGGACATGTTGGAGCTGAAAAAATGAAACACAGATTTTCACAAGTGTGGTGGAATCCCAAATTCACTGCAGTTGCCAAATATGTGGTGAAAAGATGTGTGACCTGTATGAGAAACAACAACGATAGCCGAGTTAAACTTCCAGCCAGCAAGAAAAGGAGCTGCTCAACACACTGCTAAAGTGCTAGTGAAAGACTTTATTCCACGATACGTTGTGCCTGACCAGATTTGCTCTGTTCAAGGAACACACTTCACTGGAGCTGTGTGTGCTGTAGTGTGCAGAATGCTGGAGATACAATGGCAACTGCACTGCCCATATCATCCTCAGTCATCAGGACAAGTGGAGAGAGTAAATTGAACTGTGAAAGAAAGACTGGTGAAGAAACATCAAGAAGGAGTGTCTTGGCCTGATGCACTACCCGCAGTTCTGTGTAGGGGTCAGGGGGGTGAGGGCGGAATGTACAATGCGACTCATAGCATTCTTTTTTGACATTGTAACGTTAAACATGTTTTAGATTAGAAGAGTGCCACTGATGGTGGAAGAACTGGTGTAACCCGCCCGTCTGGCATTCTACAGGGGGTCACTGACAAGGGCCTCAGCCAGTATCGTACATGCAGTATACTTTCACAAGGGCCCCATCTAGTATCTAATATGTAGGACACTTTCACAAGAGCCCCATCTAGTATCGTATATGCAGTATACTTTCATAAGGGCCCCATCTAGTATCGTATATGCAGTGTACTTTCACAAGGGCCCCATCTAGTATCAGATATGCAGTATACTTTCATAAGGGCCCCATCTAGTATCAGATATACAGTATACTTTCACAAGGGCCCCATCTAGTATCTAATATGTACGACACTTTCACGAGGGTCCCATCTAGTATCGTATATGCAGTATACTTTCACAAGGGCCCCATCTAGTATCAGATATACAGTATACTTTCACAAGGGCCCCATCTAGTATCTAATATGTAGGACACTTTCACAAGGGCCCCATCTGGTATCGTACATGCAGTATACTTTCACAAGGGCCCCATCTAGTATTGTATATGCAGTATACTTTCACAAGGGCCCCATCTAGTATTGTATATGCAGTATACTTTCACAAGGGCCCCATCTAGTATCTAATATGTAGGATACTTTCACAAGGGCCCCATCTAGTATCTAATATTTGGGATACTTTCACAAGGGCCCCATCTAGTATTGCATATGCAGTATACTTCACAAGGGCCCCTGTCTAGTATTGTATATGTAGTACTGAGGAACATCAGAGATGGTCTGGGAACTAACTTCTGTCATCTAACGCTTCCTGTGCTCTTACTGAGGAGCGGGGACATGCTGAGATGCCCAGACACAAGGAAGAAAACAAGCTGCTGTGTGATACGTGGAGAGGTCTTCAGCTCCATCTAGTGATCATTTCACTCAGCTGCAGTCCCTAGCCCTGAGTGGCCTTGGTTGTCAGTCACTTTGGTTTGGAGTTTTGTGATTGACAACCACATTTTCTGACTATCTTGATAATAAACAAGTGCACTTGGACTTGTCCCTGACATTTATGGCACTGATGTTTTCATTGGCTCTGCATTTTTGCTCTTAAGACCAAGATTAAGCTTGAACGAGTTACACACTCTTGCAGGTACTCAGCTGTGTAGTTTAAAAGAATCAGTGTTTGGGAACTTAAAGTAACTTGTTGTCCTTATAAGATTGACTTTTGTCCTTTCATTTGTAAACTGCTGTTGTTTTAAAAAGTGACCTGGTTCAAAAAAAGTAATCTGGTTGAATCAAATCAGGTTCCAGTCAAAGTGTAGAGCTGTTACTGCACATAGACACCATCAGTACCAACCAGGTGAGACATAAACACAACGGAAACTTACAAGCTCTGCAAATTGAAGGATTTTCTGAAAGTTGTAATTAAAAAATAAAGCATTTTGAGTGTCTCTAAATCTGTTAAATATAGCTGATACCAGCGTCAGTCTTTTAAGACCAACATGTCTTATTAGCCAGGGATCCTTTTAAACGAATTTGTGAACTGACAGAAAGTGACCTTACACAAAAATCTGGCCTCCCTCTGATGTTCATGACTAAGAAGTCTTAAGACAGCTTTAAACAGCTGTGTTGGAGGCTCAGGTCAGCTCAACACCAGCATGTGTGTTGTCTACTGAAGTGATTGTGATTGTGCTGCTCTGAGTAACGTGTGTGGGTGTGTGTGTGTGTGTGGGGGGGGGGGTGACCAGCATGTGTGTTGTGATGGCACAGATGAGTTTCAGATTAGGCTCCTCGAACGGTGGAGCAAGGATGATTTGCATCACCCCTGTGTCCACAGCCTCAGCAGCTTGTCAAGGGTGTGTCTCATCCTTTAGAGACCACACACACACAGACACATACTGTACACGAATAGACTGTGGCAATCTAGTCTCTGATGTGTGGATGTGCTACAGAACATCCCATCTGAAAATACAACTTTCAGACAACAATGAATAATCCAGTCACTCAGCGCAACCGCGGAATCGAGGCTAGATGGGAGGAACCGCTAATAGAGATGCGTTATCATGACAAAAGTAGCGATGTATTACTAATTACCAAATTGATCAATTATTACTGTTCGTTTTCTCATTGGCTATCGCTCGGAAGTAGATTATGCTCGTGCTGACGTTGTCGAAGGGGAGGAGGGTGTGTTTATGAAGCGCGCGCATTCTCCGGCTCGACCGTGGAGAATGGGAAGGAGTGGGCGCGCGCAGCTGTCACTCCCGGAGTTTTTCCTCCCCTCGTGCAGTCCGTCCGTTCATCCGTGCCACGCTGAGAGAAAAGAGCCTCGAATTTCGTGCCACAGTTCGCGTTCTCGGTAATATACCGTAATAGAAAGGTAGGTAGAACTCTTGTCTTTCTCTGTAAGTCGTAAGCATGATGTTTTTCATCTGGATATTTTAAAAATAAAAATGCCTTGAAATCCGTCTGGGCTCGAGGCTGTAGGAGCAGCTTTGGGGGAAAAGGGGCGGAGGGCGCACGAGCCTACTTGGGCACAGATCTTCTTTGTTCTATTCTTCCCCAATTTTTATTTTCTCGCTGCGAGGTTACACTTAAAACCATAACTACGACATTTATTACAGGCGGCAGGGTGCGAATATCTGTGTGTTTGGTCGTATATCCTTTTGTTCTCCTGGAGTAGTTGTGTTTTCAGTTTAGGTCTGATTTTCGTGTCCATGTGAATTACTGAGATGCACAGCAGCTGGAAGAAGGTGTGGTTGCTTAGGAAGTACTGAGGGCTTGCAACATTGTTCTGTTAATCGCCGTCAGTTTGTAAGCGACAATGTTAAATTTAAATATTTTTTTAATTATTTGTTAAAATACAAATATAGAAATTGTTTTAAATTGAGTAAAATGTGAATGTCAGTTACTACAAATCGCTGTCAGGAAGTTAACTTTTGTTGTCTGCGAAGCTTTTGTGAGCTCTGTAATCTCGAGTATGTACACGGTGTACTAACGCCTTATACCTACTCTACTGTAGTTCCGCTGCTTGCGTCTCGTCTTTCGTCGGCCTGCTCGTATTCTAGCTCCCGTTAACCATTTCTACCCGTTTGCACGTGCGCTTTTGCAGCGTTCCCCACCCACTATCCAACATTACCCAGGACCACGTGATGCTGCACCGGAGAACATTATGTTCCAATGTATAGCAGCCCCTATATGTGTCCCGCCACCGGTTGACAAACTAGACCCCCCCACCCCACCCCCTTATAGCGCGTGACGCGCTTGTCATCAGTCCTAAAACTTGACACTACTTTACACTATTTCTCTGGCCTGGCAGCAGCTTGTCCCGCTCCTAAAATCCAAACTTTGAAGAGTTTCACACCTGTTAATATCCAGATGATCAGTTACAATCTGCATTGACTAACTGTATAGACCATATGCACCTCTGCAAAGCTGTCTGATCTGTAGGACTGTAGTGCAATAATTATGAAATACTGCGTAGACTTGAGCAAAGAACTTCCTGATGGGCACCAAGCCCAGCGTCTGTGAATGAACTCCCAGCCTCGGTAGAGTCTGCTCAAACTAAACGGGAACCATGGGTCTGTGTTTACTTTGCAGACTGCATTTGGCAGGTTAATACTTCTCTCGGTAAATGTGTTGGTGCGGGGCCTGGGAAAACCAGAAGCGTACGTGTGTGTATGTCCTGGCCTGTCAGTGTAGGCTTCGATGGCTCAAGGGGATCTGATGACTCGGCAGATTACAAGCAGAATGTGCTGCCTCATGGTCCCGCTGGCGCACACAGAACCTGCTCTTGCCTGTGATGTACACAGCAGTGTGGGGAAATGCCCTCCAGAGTTCCTGGTGATTTATCTCTCTCTCTCTCTCTCTCTCTCTCTCTGGCAGCATGGGAGGCAAGCTCAGCCGGAGGAAGAGTGAGCCTGCTGCGGGGTCAGAGGCAGATGGCGCTGCCCCTGAGGAGGCGCAGCAGGAGGAGGTGGCCCCAGCAGCAGAGGGTGCGTCCACAGAGGAGGCCCCTGCGGCAGCACCCAGCGAAGAGGCAGGTGGCGCCGGTGGGGTCCTGGCGGGTGTTCTGGAGACGGTGAGCCAGACAGTGCAGGAGCAGGTGAGTGCGACGACAGAGAAGCTTCCAGAAGTCCTGCAGGCTCCGCTGGACGACGCGCTCAAGGCGGCCTCGGAGAGTGCCGTGGGTATGGTAGATTCCATGATGGCTGCCCTCAGCATGAAGGAAGAGGCCAAGGATGAGACCTCACCTGCACCGGAACCAGAGCCTGAACCTGCTGCTGCCGCTCCTGAACCCACACCGGAACCAGCATCCATTCCAGAACCCGTTAGCATTCCAGAACCCACCCCTGCTCCAGAGCCAGAACCTGTGGCTGTTTCCCAGCCAGATCCAGTCCCTGAGCCATTGCCCGAACCCCAGCCCGCAGCCCCAGAGCCCGAACCGATCCGTGAGCCCAGCCCAGAGCCCGAGCCTGTGGCGGCCCCACCCGAGGAGCCCGCACCTGTGGCCGAACCCGCACCTGCCCCTGCCTCTCACCTGGACGACCTGATGCCTGCTGTTCCAGAGGCTTCCATTCCACCAGCAGAGCCCACCCTGGCCGCTGTAGATGACCTGGCTCTGCCTGAGGTGCCTACAGATTTGCCTGCGCCGACAGAGGTTGCCGACGGCATCCAGGACGCGCTGGAGCAGTGCGTGGAGAGCTCCCCACTCAACGAGCTCCCAGAACAGGTGACCACGGGACTGAAAGTGGACTTGAGCCCAGCCGGCGATGATGGGATGTTGGTCCCTGATGATCTGGCGGGGGCGGCTGAGCAAGCCCTTACCACCGCCTCTGACATCGTTAACGACCTTATCTGAGCACAGCTCTGTGCGCGCACACACTCCCACACAGTCCCCCGCGCACACACGGTCTCGTACGCATAAACAGGGCCTCTCCCTCTGACACGCACTACAGGACTGAAGAGTGCACGTGCGTGTGTGTGTGTGTGTGTGTGAGCGGTTTAGACGTAGTGTGTGGAGTTTTAGTTCCGTGAATGATGTGGGGTTCAGTGAAGGGTGGGCGGGGCTAAAGGGGGAGGGGTGCTAAGAGAAAGGGAATTCTGTCCAAATACTGATCCTGTCTGGAAACCGCAGGTGGGAGGTGGGAGGGAGGGAGGGAGGGGGGGGGGGGGGGTGACGCCTACGCTAAAAAAAGTCCTTGTGCCCGCTGCCGGCCCGAGCCGATGGCATCCCAGCAGCCCTGGATGGGATTATGCCGTTAGATTTGTATAGGAGGCAACCCCGATGAGTTTGTTAACTGAATCAGTGTTTAATCTGTCCTCTCGCTCTCTTCTCTTCTCTCCTCCTCTCTTCTTTCTCTCCTGTCCTCTTCTGTCTCTTGCTTTCTCTGTATGTACTCTGAATAGGTGTGAAGGAAAGTGGCCTTATGTGTTTGTCTGCCAGATGGAATGTACTTGTCAACAACTAATGACTATGATGGTGGTTTGGGAAAATAAAATATGATGGTTATGTTAACAGTTTTTGGTTGTGTGTGTTTATTTACTTAAAAAAAACTCTCATGGATCTTGAATTGGTTGTGATCAATAAATCGGGATCAATAAAATAACTCTACTAATACTACTCTACTACGAATCAGGGAAAGGGAGCTCTTGTAGTAAAACTGCACAAGAATGCACTTTCTGGAGCTGTTTCCTGATGGATCCCTCCCACCCTCTCTTGGTGTGCAGTCTGCTGGTCCTAGAGGGAACTAGCGGGGGAACGCTCTCCCATGCTCTGTGCATCTGTGGGATCAGTGGGAATGACTCCACGGAAGCCAGACGTCAGTCAGAAACACTCGCCATGTACCAGCCCACCACACACACACACACACACGGGGAGAGAGACTTCCACCTACCCAAGGAGTATCTCATGTCTTCTGCTCAAGGCCTAGTAAACAGACGCACGTGCATATGCATTCTTCCTCTTTTCTACATGTGTACAGATTTAGACATTCCCTGCTCCCAAACTTGTGTGTGTGTGGGGAGGAGATCTGCATTCTTTCCAGAGGAAAGGGGTCTGAAGGGGACGAGTTGGGTGGGGGTGGAGTGGAGAGCAGGATGAGAAATATGCACTCTAGATAAATAAATCACCCCCACTACCTTCAGCTGTATTCCCTCGCAAAACATATGAGCCATCATGACACACACACACACACATATGCCCAGTTGAAGTCTGTGTGTGGCTGTGTGTACATATCAGTTGCTGTTTGACTCAAAGTTCAATCTAAATTTCACTTCAACCACATGTAGGTAGTGCAGCGTTCAGGACATTAAGCCATTTCATTTCAGTCTTCAGTACAAGCAGCATACTTTTGTGTGTGTAAGAATGTAAGCTGTGTGTGTGTGTGTGTGTGTGTGTAGTAGTGAATCTTTGGGGGACTCCTCAAATAGACCTCAACCATTCCCACCTAGTGTGTGTGCTGTAGTGTATCTCTGGGGGACTCCTCTCAATTAGACCTCACCCATTACTAGTGTGTGTGTGTGTGTGTGTTGTAGTGTGTCTGGGGACTCCTCTGATAGACCTCACCCATTCTTAGTGTGTGTGTGTTGTAGTGTGGACTCCTGTCTGATAGACCTCATCCATTCCTAGCGTGTGTATTGTAGTGTATGTCTAGGGACTCCTGTCCAATAGACCTTACCCATTCCTAGTGTGTGTGTGTGTGTGTGTGTGTGTGTGTGTTGTGTATCTCTGGGGACTCCTCTCTGATAGACCTCACCCATTCCTAGTGTGTGTGTGTGTGTGTGTGTGTGTGTGTGTGTTGTGTATCTCTGGGGACTCCTCTCTGATAGACCTCACCCATTCCTAGTGTGTGTGTGTGTGTGTGTGTGTGTGTGTGTGTGTGTGTTGTAGTGTATCTCTGGGCATAGACCCCTCCCTACTCATAGACCCCACCCCCCTTTTGATTTGTCCCTCCCTTCTGTAGAATTATATCTTCACATCTACTCCTCCCTCGTTTTTTTTTTACTTCTCTCTTCTTTCCCCATCTATCCCTCCTTCCACCTATTCCCGTTTTCCTCTCACTCTACATTCTTCCCTCTGACTGTCTCTCCATATGCTTACCTTTCTCTTCCTCTATCCCTCTTTCTGTCCCCTCTGCCCTTTGGGGAATCATTGTGCAACATAGTCCCTGGACCAGATCTTTGCCTCAGCATGATGCTGAGCAGTTTATCCCTGTCTAGCCAGTCACTTCTACAGTGAGAGAGAGAGAGAGAGAGAGAGAGAAAGGTGTAAGTTTATCCCTGTCTCATGGTGTCACTACTTTAGACACACTTACTGTTACAGGCCAACTCTTAATCTCCGTCCCTATTGACCGAGTTTACTCATTAAACTCTACCCAGGAAATGAATTACTCTTAACTCTTAATCTGCGTCTCTACCAAGTGGGCTTACTCCTTACTTTTAATCTCTACCCAGTAAATTAATCACTATTAACTATTAATCTTAATATCAGTCTCTACCCAGTGTGTTTGTTACACAATTCGTAATCTCAACCTTGTGTGTTTACAACTAAAACTCTTAATGTCAGTCTCTACCTATTGGGTTTACTACTCAAAAATTTAATCTTAATCTGCATCTCTACCCAGTGGGTTTACTACTCAAATGTTTTATGTTTGTCTCTCAGAGGGCTAACTATGCTCTTCAACGGGCTGTTTTTAAACTGCTTGTAGTGATCTTTGCTAAAACGAAGCACTTTTTTATCACTTGTGAAGTACGCAGGAAGTGTGACGTTTGGGAATTCATCCGTCGCGATCCAAAAGGCTAACTTGGGTTAAAATGCTCCAGTCTTCCTGACGCTAATGCTCTCTTCTCTGGAAGCCTTTCTTAAAGCGCCACCACACATTCCTCTTCTCAGAGTGAAGCAGAGCAGAGAGGAGCCTTCCTCCTCCTCCTCCGACTGTGACTATGCCCCAACAGAGTCCTCCTCCTCCGACTGTGACTATGCCCCAACAGATTCTGCTGTGGGTTTAAAAACTGCTGACACATCCCCTCTCTCTTACTCTCTCTCTCTGCAGCAGTTCTCCTGATAGCCTCTGTGTGTGTATGTGTGTGTGTGTAGGGTCATAACGCACAGCTGTGTGGTTCATACAGACGTGAGAACTCTGGCTCTGGGAGCCAAAGCTATGACGTGCTGGGAGTGGAATCCTGTGTTGTCTCTGCTCAGCGCCTAGCCTCCTCATAAACAAGGCCCAAGTATTTAAACACACACACACACACACAGATACACACACACACACACACACACAGACACACACACAGATACACACACACAAACAGACACACACAGACACACACACACACACACACACACACACACAGACAGACAGACAGACAGAGAGACACAGACAGAGAGAGAGAGACTCCTGTGGTTGCTCTTAACCTGTTTATTTCAGATACAGTAATCAATCAGGTTCTTCTCCTCTCCACAAGAACAACAGTTCTACTGAATTCAAACTGCAAACTATATCATTTTACCTCCTTTTACCATGACTTCAGTCATGGGAGGGCTATAATAACTTCATATATTAGGCTGAAACGTATATATATTATGTGCAAGTATAAAATCGAAATTAGGTATGCAAATCTTTACAATTAATGTATTTTTGTAAAAATAAACCCTTTTGAAATATTGTGGACATCTTCTGTTGTCTACACTGTCTCTGGTGTTTCACAGTGTAGCTTCTGTCTTCTGTTGAAGTGAGTGAGAGAGAAAGAAAGAAAGACAAAAAAGAAAGAAAAAGAGAGATCAGCCATCAGAAACATGCACACCTACCACCACACTATTGCCAAAACCCTCTCACACACATGATTGTACACAAACACACATCCACAGACACACACACCGAACTGAACTGAGAGAAAGATAGAGAGGGCAAGAGAGAGAGAGAGAGGGCGAGGGAAAAAGAGAGAGAGAGAGGTCACTTCAAGAAATTCTCAACAATAACGCCTGATTTCCACAAACACACTTGCTGACTAGACGTTAGAGGGGGACCAGTAGCATCTCAGGATGCTCAGCTTGTGTGTGTGTATTCTGTGTGTGTGCATGCGTGCACCTTCATGCGTCTGTACTTCTGTGCCAGGTCAACGTTGGTTCGGCCAGACTGGAAGGGATACGCCCACAGGATAGAGTTCCAAGATGGACCGAAACGCCGAACCCCTTGAAGCAGGAACGCAAGCTCCTCTTCACTGAAGTCCTTTCTGTTCCTCTGCACACACACACACACACACACACACACACAGAATCACCCAACACAGCCAAATACATTAATAGACACACTTGAATGGTGTGCCAGTATGTACACACAGAACCATGATGCACAAATATACACACACACACACACATAAGGACTGTTACCCTCCTGTAGTGACCCTCTGATGTCTCTATGTTAGCCTCATCTTTACTCATCTGCTCTTCCCTGTACCGTCCTCTGACTGTGGGGAGCGCACACACACACACACACACATTCAATTCAATTATATTTATACAACGTCTTTTACAATAGTATTGTCTCATAGAGCTATACAGCAAGGAGCACCCAAGAGCAACAGGGGCAAGTTAGTCTAGGAAGAAACACAAGATAAAGCACACTCACACACACGCGCGCACACACACACGCACGCACACACACACACAAAAATGGTCTATAGAGTTTACATACAGAAGAATCTGATGCCTTACTTCTTTGTGTGTGTGTATGTGTGTCTGAGGTCTGAGAAGTGTTTATGTGTGTGTGTGTTAATCACTGTTCTGTGTGTCCCTACTGTGAGAAATGCTATGCTAAGTAAGCAATGCTGACAATAACCCCATTAATTAAAGACACTGGAGTACCTGTGATTGTGTGTGTGTGTTTGTGTGTGTGTGTGTGTGTGTGTGTGTGTGTGTGAGGATAGTATGTATATGTGGCCTATGCCACTCAACAAGAGAGTCATAGTTTGCACTATGGGTGTGTGTGTGAAGTGTGTGTGTGGTGTGCAGAACGTGTGTGTAGGCAATGCCACTCTAAAGTTTGCAGTGTGTGTGTATGTATTGTGTGTGCATGTATGTGTGTAGTATGCAGTAGAATGTATCTAGGTTTGGGTACTACAGAGAGCTGACGGATAAGAACCAGTGCTTTCATCTCAAATCTGCCACACATCCAAGACTGTGTGTAAAAGTGTGTGTGTGTGAGTGTGTGAGAGAGATTGTGAATGCGTGAGCCTAGTGTGTTTGTGCTTTGCACTGAAAGTCTGTGTTCAAAATGATTCTATGCTCTGTGTCTCAAAGTATGTATGCCATTTCCTGTGGAAGAGATTCTGAGTGGTCTCCCTGTGTGTGTGTGTGTGTGTGTGTGTGTAATTTCCTCTGTCTCTTAATGACTATGTGTTCTCTAGGCCACACACTGTACCCATGGTAACGGCTCAGGAACTAGGGGTCAACAACCTACACCAAATCAGTGTGTACTCATACAGAAATACAGAAGCACACACACACACACACACAGTGCACTATCAAAATACCAAATTCAATATTATCCCTATCATCCTTTCAATCTGTGTGTGTGTGTGTGTGTTCTGAGCATCTGCCCATCTCTGTCTCTCTGGTCTCGAGTGACATGACGTCATGGGTTCCCATAGTGCTCTGGCTCCCTACTTAAAGGAGACAATGGCCGAGTATGTAACTGGATTAAACACCACTATGAGAAAGGATGAGGCATAGGCAAGCGTGTCTGTATGTGTCTGTTTGTGTGAGTGAAACAAGAAGGGAGAAGCATGTGTGTGTGTGTGTGTGTGTGTGTGTGTGTGTTAGAAATAAGGAGAGTGTGAAAGAAACTCATGTGAAAGAAAGTGTGTTTATGTACAGTATGTGTGTATGAGAGAGAAAGAAGAGAGAGAGAGAAGTGTGTGTGTGTGTGAGGAAGAAATAGAGAGAGAAGTGTGTGTGTGTGTGTAAATCTCCATTACAGACACAGAGAGCTCCCTGATGACTGGGACAATAGAGTGGTGCAGGTCTGCTCCATACGGCAGAGGAGGGAGGGAGGGACAGAGAAGGTCTCAGAAAGAACAAGAAAACACAGAAAGAGGAGGATGGACAGAAAACAAGGGGGAGTGTGTGTGTGTGTGAGAGATAGAAAGAGAAAGAGCAGGAGAGAGGGAGCAAGAAGGCAACGGGGAGTGAGAGAGAGAAAGACACTAAAAGAGAGAAGATAAAGAGAGAGAGAGAGTGGAAGAGCAGGACAGAGTGAGAGCATGAGGGAGAGCAAGGAAGCGTGTGTGTGAGAGAAAGGGAAGAATAGAAAAAAAGTGAGTGAGTGTGTGTGTGTGTGTGAGAGAGAAAGAGAGAGCAAAGTAGAATAAGAGTGAGTGTGTGTGACGGAGGGAATGGAATGGCATGCCTGTGTGTGTGTGTGTGTGTGTGTGTTTGTGTGTACCAACTGATAGACACAAAGTGGAACCCTAAGAACAACATGGCTTCATGTTGCGCAAGACCACAGTGCTAATCATTACGTAACAAGCTCACAACACCCCCCCCAAACATACACACACACACACACACACACACACACACACACACACACACATTGAGTTGTCAGACTTGGTGCAGAGTTTCACACAGGATAATACTGTGGAGGTCACGTTCCTCACATACTCACTTATATCTCTCTCTCACACACACACACACTTTATCAACCTCGTGTCCTTCACACTACTAGAACACAGAAAAAGAGACAGACCAGAGACAGAGGAAGCAGCATGAGGAGAACTACAAACCTCTAACAGACAGACAGACAGACAGACAGACAGAGAGAGAGAGAGAGAGAGAGAGAGAGCGCAACTCTTACCAGGCATGTGTGGGGGTCTCTTCAGTGGAGTGAGGTTCACAGCTACAGGGAACATCAGGGATACAATACAATAATACAATAATACAATAATACAATAATACAACAATAAAAACTCTTAGCTACTAAAGCTGTCAAATCACTTTTATCACTTGTCAAGCATCACTGCTAAAATATGTGTTTACTCCTGTTGTTCTAATCGCTGCTAAAATATGTGTTTGCTCCTGCCATTCTAATCACTAATGACTTTACCATTTAGGGCTGCAACTATCAAATATTTTTTTCATTGATTAATCGATTAATCGGATGAAGCGTACTTTTGTGTTTTTAAACAGATGTATCAATAGTGTGTTATGCTACGTGAAAGGCCTCCAACTCCAACACTCCAACTGTCAGATCAAAGCTCAAAACCTCAGATTTACTGGCTTCTGATTAAAAACTCTTTCTAACTAGTTCTAGTGTTCATATTAGTTAGCATCAACTTTCACGCAACTTTGAAGCTCCGCTTGGTGAACTGCAGTTAACGTGCGGATGCTTTTTGTACAGGTGTTAACATTATTTGGTAGGCCAGGTCTGTTTTACAGTGTATCCTACACACTGTGTGACGTTGTTCTCCTCACAAACATTAAATATGCACACTTTCTACCCTTTACGCCTGCTGTGAGCTTGGTTTTCCAACATCGCCAGACAGCAAAAAAAACGACAAAGCTTTATTGACAGGAATTGAACAAAACTTTTAAGCAAAGAATTTGGATTGAACATTTTTTGTAATCAATTTATTTGAGTTACTCAAGTGATTGTTTCAGCCCAGTACCATTGCCATGTCATTCACAGTCAAAACGCATCATAGCTAATCTGCATAAAGTTTTTAGCTTTTTGTTAGTTGCTCTAGTTGCCAAACTCAATGCTTTTGTCATTTTGGTCAATATAAAGTGAAATTTTACAGCATTAGCAGCTCTTTGTGTGAATGCACAGTTAGCCTCAGAGCCGCTGCTATGGGCTATGCAGTGTGTGTGTGTGTGTGTGTGAAAACACACAGTTATGCTCTACACACACTGAAATGACACAGGCATCTCTTGAACAATGTTACAGGGCTGGGGATGCAGGACCTGTGTGACCTGCTCTGCACGGTCCCCTTACCTGCTATAGGAACTACCTGTCTCTGCACGGTCCCCTTACCTGCTATAGGAACTACCTGTCTCTGCACGGTCCTCTTATCTGCTATAGGAACTACCTGTCTCTGCACAGTCTTCTTATCTGCTATAGGAACTACCTGTCTCTGCACGGTCCTCTTATCTGCTATAGGAACTACCTGTCTCTGCACGGTCCCCTTACCTGCTATAGGAACTACCTGTCTCTGCAAGGTCCTCTTACCTGCTATAGGAACTACCTGTCTCTGCACGGTCCTCTTACCTGCTCTAGGAACTACCTGTCTCTGCACAGTCTCCTTACCTGCTAAAACAATCTGCCTAGAGCTGTCGAGCACCTTCATGTCTGTTACCTGTCTCTACCTGGCCTTTAGCACCTGAGCCGCTTGAGGAGGATCTTCCACTGCCATTTAATCCACCGTGTGTGTGTGTGTGTGTGGCATTTACAACCTGTGTCTTTAACCTCTACCCACCTGAGCAGCACTAAGCTAAGCAGAAATGCCCCTCCTCTGCCCCCCCAACGTGTGTTACTCCCAGCCTCATACCCTTCTCCTCCTACCTGCTGCGCAACTCTGTGGTCACACTCACCCTCTAATACTCTGCAATAAATGCAAATGTTATGCAAATATCAGCCCCCAGCTGTTGATCCACCTGCCTTACTGCTCCCACACACACACACACACACACACCTACATACACACTACTTACTGTCTTCTTTGCATTTCATGCAAATTTTGGCCAGGTTTGTTTTGCTCTGATCAACCATCACTATGGAAAGATCCATCTCAGCTATTTCCATCTGAAACCATTGGAGCCCTATCAACCTGCCTTATACACACACACCAGCACATTTGGAGAAACTGCACTTCTAATGAAACTCTTTCTTCTCTTGCATCTCTGAGCTCTCTAATATTCTATGCTGAAGTGGTCAATCTGATATTCTGCACTGGAGTGGTCAATCTCATACTCTGCACTGGAGTGGTCAATCTCATACTCTGCGCTGGAGTGGTCAATCTCATACTCTGCGCTGGAGTGGTCAATCTCATACTCTGCGCTGGAGTGGTCAATCTGAGTCAGATGCGCTGCATGCTACACTTGTTTATCCTATTCAGCTCTTAGCCTGTGCTGTGCTCACTGAGGCACACTCAGGGTGTGATGTGATGACACGTTAAAGTGGATCACACTCAGGGTGTGATGTGATGACACGTTAAAGTGGATCACATTCTGATTAGAGACAGCAAGCGGCTAGTTAGCACAACTCTCTGCGGCTCCCTGTCCCTCTCTGGGCGTTTACACATGGGCACCTTTCATACCAGGCCACAGGCCTGAATCTCAGAGCAGTTTTATCTCCTGCGGTGTGCAAATCACTTTAGCCTGTCAGCTGAGAGGCTCTGGGTCAGATAGACACTAATGCCAGTTATAAGAGAGGAGAGGCTCTGGGTCAGATAGACACTAATGCCAGTTATAAGAGAGGAGAGGCTCTGGGTCAGATAGACACTAATGCCAGTTATAAGAGAGGAGAGGCTCTGGGTCAGATAGACACTAATGCCAGTTATAAGAGAGGAGAGGCTCTGGGTCAGATAGACACTAATGCCAGTTATAAGAGAGGAGAGGCTCTGGGTCAGATAGACACTAATGCCAGGAATTGCTGGAGCTTTTAAGTATCCTGTGGGTGCCCTGATGGGCTGACTCAACACTGCATGACTCTCATGCCACCACACCACACCACAGCAACCAGCTTCTCCACCCCATAATAGTCATGACTCTCACAGCACCACGCACACCACTGCACCATGGCAACCAACCTCTCCACCCCAGAATAGTCATGACTCTTACCCCACCACACCATGGCTATCACAGTCATGAGATGGCGGTGGCCAGTCAGTGAGTGACGTGTTCAGAGCCATGGCAGAGAGAAGGCTTCATGCTGGACAACAGCGAGCCCATGACCTCAGCTATTACTACAGGAGATGAAGAAATATTCTCATGACTGTGGCGCTCGTGACTGCAAGCAGCCTGGCATGCTGGGAGATGGTTCAGAGGTGATGAGAGCCCCACCCCCCCACGTGTCCCACCAATCACAGGCATTCATGCAACTAACACCTACCAATCAGGTGCTGTGAGCTGTGAGTGACTGAGCTGAAGCAGAGCAGAGCGTGAGAGTGTACTGGCCTCAGGGACAGCCAATGAGAATCAGTGATGCTGACAGCGTTAGCCAAAGAGAAGTGTGGATAGTGAGGTGTGGTACCTGTGAGTTCATCCCTGTGGGTGAGGTTGTGTGTTCTGCCGTCCCTCCCATCTGTGTCTCCAAGCGGCTGTGAGTGTGTGTGGCTTGCTTCAGCCTCTCTGGGGGGTAGGGGTGTGTGAGGGTGTGTGTCGCCTTCGCAGTGTCTATCACTCTTGCAGTGTGTGTCCACAGTACAGAAGCCGCACTCTGGGCTGCCGTGTGTGTGACCGGGCGGGCAGCCTCTGAGAGTGTGTGTGTGTCTGCCGTGCGTGAATGAGTGTGTGTCACTGCACTGTGTGAGTGTGAGTGTGTGTGTGCCTCTGGTGTGTCTAAGTGTGTGTGTGCCGCTGATGTGTGTGAGTGTGTGTGTGTCGCTGTCACGTGAGAGTGTGTGTGTGCGTTTGAGCTGCTGCCGGTGGCGCTGATCAGCGCGGAGAAGCAGCAGGTGTGTCTCACACTTCTGTTGGCTGGAATGCAGGAGCGCAGTGAAGGAGCGACTGCTCACATCACACACACCCGACACACAACCTGAGAGAGGGACAGAGAGGAGCGACTGCTCACATCACACACACCCGACACACAACCTGAGAGAGGGACAGAGAGGAGCGACTGCTCACATCACACACAAGATGGTGAGGAAAGAGAGAGGGAAAGGGAAGACGTGCGTGAGAGGGAGTGAACAGATAGAGGGACATAAGATGGTGAGGAAAGAGAGAGGGAAAATGGAAGGAGAAAAAGAGAGAAGTTGAGTGAGAGTCCCAGAGAAGAGAGAAGGGGGGAGGTGAGGGGTCAAAAGTAAAGCGGAAGCAACAGAGATAGAGGAAGTGTGAAGAAAGCCAGATCACAGAATGGAAACAGAAGATAAACACACACACACACGCACGCACGCACACACACACACACACACAAACACTAACTTGTAAATTAGCAAACCACACTGACACTAATCCCCAGTGTTTGTGTGTGTGTGTGTGGTGCACCTTGGGAACAGGTATGCGAGACACAAGCCCTCTGGCAGGCCGTGTCTATGCTTGCTTGCTGGAGCCCACTGATGCATGATGGGAGATTAGAAACGACTCGGGTTCGGCTTCCTCCCATCCCATGCCCCCGAGATGGCACTTTACCCCGATTGACCCCCCAGACACACACACGCACCCCGCAGACACACAAATGCACACACTCACCTAAGCAACGTAGTGCACTATGGGTAAAGGAGGCAGGTGTCAGCAGCACACGTTGGATCTCCTGCTCCAGAACCTCAGAGCAGATGGACATCTCATCTGGGGGGAGGCAGCCATTGCAAACACAGAAAACCAGTCAAACCACATTCACATGAGACAGATGTGTAGGTGTGTGTGTGTGTGTGTGTGTGTGTGTGTGTGTTGGGGGGGTGGGGGGGTACGTGTGTGTGTGTGTGTGTGTGTGTGTGTGTGTGCATGTGTGTGTGTTGGGGGGGTACGTGTGTATTTTTTTTTTTGGGGGGGGGGGGGGGGGGGTTACGTATGTGTGTGTGTTTTTTGAGAGTAAGTAAAGTGTAGATACAACTAGAGTGATTGTTACCTTCAGATGGGACTGGAGGTTTGAGTTGAGGGGCGAAACTCAGCAGGGGGCCTGGCATCCTGAACACACACAGATCAGCCTCCCTTAGTCTTGCTGACAATGCAGCTAGGTGAGTGTGTGAGTGTGTGTGTGAGCGACAGAGAGTGTGAGAGAGAGAGTGAGAGTGAAAGAGTGAGTGTGTATGAGTCTCTCACCTGTCTGTGTGTTCATCTCCCTCTGCTGGCAGACAGTTGTATGTGTCTGTGAGGGAGGCGGAGTCTAAGTGGGCTGGAATTCTCGAAGTGGGCCGCCCTCTCCCCTCTCTCTCCTTCATATCCCCCTCTCTCTCGATCAGAATTCTGTTCTGCCCTCTTCTCCCTCTCTCCTTCATATCCCCCTCTCTCTCGATCGGAATTCTGCTCCACCCTCCATCTGTCCCTCTCTCTCCCTCGCTCTCTCTCTCCGCCCAGTCCTTTTCTATTTCCCTGTCCCCATCTCTCCTTCTCTCCTTCTCCCCATCTTTCCATCTTTCTCTCTCTACATCCCTCCATCCCTCTCTTTCTCCATTCCTCCAGGCCTCTCTCTCTACATCTCTCCTTCTCTCTCGTTTCTCCCTTGTCTCTGTCAGGGCGTGGTCTCTGCATCTGCTACTCCCTGTCTCCCCCCCCCCTCTATCCTCCATCTCTCTCTCTTTCTCCCTCTGGCTGTCCTGGGCAGTGGCATGGTGAGTCTGAAGAGGCTGGTCCCGCTCTGAAACACTCTTGAAAATATCCCTCCGCACAGGTTGCTACACACACACGCACACAAACACACACACTTAAATGGACTGCAGGGTGACATTGTCATTTTGGTCACATCCATAATAGCAATTAAACAGCATGTTTGTTATGAAATGAATATGAATGTATATATATGAATCTGAATATGAATATATATGAACCTGAATATGAATATATATATATATGAATATGAATATGAATGTATATATATGAATATGAATATACTGATATAAAACACTGATATGAAATTAGAGGACTTGCTGTGTTCAGATGAAAATATTTCAATAACACCAAGGCTGCTCATGTTTTGACACCTTCAAACACTGGCACTGCTCTAGCAGTAATGTGACGGCAGCAACTGCAGTCTGTTAGGAGTCATGATGCTGACATCCAGCTGAGATGGCATCCTCCAGTCTCTAGCAAGGCTACGGAGACCTGGTTGAGACCCAGTTGAGACACGATTGAGACCTGGCTGAGATCTGGCTGTTACCCAGCTGACACCCGAGACGCAGCAGGGATGGAACTTTGGGCTGCAGAAGCAAGCAGCTTCACAGAGGTGGTGATCTCACCAGGGCGGCTCACAGGCCGGGAACCCCCTTTGCTACACTCCAACATCTGGAATGTGTGTTAATGATGACATAGTGTGTGTAGTGTGTGTGTGTGTGTGTGTGTGTGTGTGTGTGTGTGTGTGTGTGTCCATATAGTCCATATTCACCTTAAACACGACAGCAAATTCTGATTATCTGAAACACACACACAAACACACACACACACACACAAAGGTAATGAACCCTTGGCTTGGTTTGGTTGTGTGTGTGTGCTCATCTGATTGTGTGTGCTGTGCTGGTCCGGTTCTGTGTATTTGTGTGTGTCGCTGCACAAACTGCCTCAGTGGAGGCACTGCAAGGGCTCCGCCACTGGTATGGTGACTAGCGGACGGGGCTGAGATCCTCTTTCCTCCTGTGGGATTGTGGGTAATGTCCTCCAGACGCACATAGCATGTGGTTTAGAGAGGGAGCCCAGGCATATGATTACACTGCTGGATTGCAGAGCACAGGAAGAGACTGCTCTGCTCACACAGGCAGCAGCCACGCCATACACACATGCACATACACACACACACACACACACACACACATACACACATACACACAGACATACACACACACACACACACACACACACACACACACACACACACACACATATAAACACAGGCATGCACAAAGGCATGCTGCTAACCAGTCCGAAATGTCAGTCAGCTTGTGATAACAAGGATGCCGTCGCACTGAAACTGCTGTTAATGAAGGCCAAGGCTTCAGCAAGGGATCATTAAAGCTACATGTAGCTTCTTTAAAGACACAGTCTCACATACAGCTCCTTTAAAGATACACTCTCACATACAGCTCCTTTAAAGATACACTCTCACATATAGCTCCTTTAAAGATACACTCTCACATACAGCTCCTTTAAAGATACACTCTCACATATAGCTCCTTTAAAGATACACTCTCACATACAGCTCCTTTAAAGATACACTCTCACATATAGCTCCTTTAAAGATACACTCTCACATACAGCTCCTTTAAAGATACACTCTCACTTGTAACTCCTTTAAAGATACACTCTCACATACAGCTCCTTTAAAGATACACTCTCACTTGTAACTCCTTTAAAGATAGACTCTCACATACAGCTCCTTTAAAGACACACTCTCACATACAGCTCCTTTAAAGATACACTCTCACATACAGCTCCTTTAAAGATACACTCTCACATACAGCTCCTTTAAAGATACACTCTCACATATAGCTCCTTTAAAGATACACTCTCACACAGGCATGCACAAAGGCATGCTGCTAACCAGTCCGAAATGTCAGTCAGCTTGTGATAACAAGGATGCCGTCGCACTGAAACTGCTGTTAATGAAGGCCAAGGCTTCAGCAAGGGATCATTAAAGCTACATGTAGCTTCTTTAAAGACACAGTCTCACATACAGCTCCTTTAAAGATACACTCTCACATACAGCTCCTTTAAAGATACACTCTCACATATAGCTCCTTTAAAGATACACTCTCACATACAGCTCCTTTAAAGATACACTCTCACATATAGCTCCTTTAAAGATACACTCTCACATACAGCTCCTTTAAAGATACACTCTCACATATAGCTCCTTTAAAGATACACTCTCACATACAGCTCCTTTAAAGATACACTCTCACTTGTAACTCCTTTAAAGATACACTCTCACATACAGCTCCTTTAAAGATACTCTCTCACTTGTAACTCCTTTAAAGATAGACTCTCACATACAGCTCCTTTAAAGACACACTCTCACATACAGCTCCTTTAAAGATACACTCTCACATACAGCTCCTTTAAAGATACACTCTCACATACAGCTCCTTTAAAGATACACTCTCACATATAGCTCCTTTAAAGATACACTCTCACATACAGCTCCTTTAAAGATACACTCTCACATATAGCTCCTTTAAAGATACACTCTCACATACAGCTCCTTTAAAGATACACTCTCACTTGTAACTCCTTTAAAGATACACTCTCACATACAGCTCCTTTAAAGATACACTCTCACTTGTAACTCCTTTAAAGATAGACTCTCACATACAGCTCCTTTAAAGACACACTCTCACTTGTAACTCCTTTAAAGATACACTCTCACATACAGCTCCTTTAAAGACACACTCTCACTTGTAACTCCTTTAAAGACACACTCTCACATACAGCTCCTTTAAAGACACACTCTCACATACAGCTCCTTTAAAGACACACTCTCACATACAGCTCCTTTAAAGACACACTCTCACATACAGCTCCTTTAAAGATACACTCTTGCATACAACTCATCTAACTCCTTTAAACTTCATGTTTTTTTAAGCTGTTATGAGGAACAGTAACGTCCTGCACGGCACAGGATGTTTATCTGTCTCTGATACAACCACAGAGCATGTGCCTGAACATGCTGATGACACTAAAACCAGATGCTTGATAAAAGCATCTCAAAGATCAGCAAACTGTTGTGCAGTCCTGATGAAAGCATCTCAAAGATCAGCAAACTGTTGTGCAGTCCTGATGAAAGCATCTCAAAGGTCGGCTCTTACTTCCTCCTGTGTGGACTATATGGAATGACTGGGCTATATGGACACACTGGAGCGCTCTTTCTCCTGTACTATATGGGCTATATGTACTACATAGTATATGTACTATATGGACTATATGTACTACATAGTATATGTACTATATGGACTATATGTACTACATGGTATATGTACTATATGTACTATATGGACTGACTGGAGTGTTCTCTCTCCTGTACTATATGGACTATATGTACTACATAGTATATGTACTATATGTACTATATGGACTGACTGGAGTGTTCTCTCTCCTGTACTATATGGACTATATGTACTACATAGTATATGTACTATATGGACTATATGTACTACATGGTATATGTACTATATGTACTATATGGACTGACTGGAGTGTTCTCTCTCCTGTACTATATGGAGTATATGGATTGATTGGGGGGCTCTGGATTGTCTGATGGCTGTGGCCCAAACTACAATGTATTTAGAGTCTGCTGAGCTGTATGCAAATCCAGGAAGGTGAAAGAGAGTGTCTGGACAGCAGGGTGATCCTACTGCTGGGTTTGGGCCAAGTCTGCCTCAGCCAGATGTCTGAGGTTGCTGTGTGCACACACACCACATGTGCATTTGATAATCTTATGTAATGTAATGAAATAGTGCAAGGCAGCTCCTTGCGTGTCGGAGTGTGTAACATTGAATGACTGGATCTTTGTATGCAACTGGGAGTGTACAGTGTGTGTGTGTGTGTGTGTGTATGCAAAACACCAGATCTTTGTTTGTAAGTGTGTACATCTCAATGTCCAGTAAAATGTGTGTGTCTGGAATGCTCCGTCTCTGTATATCATCATGTGTGTGTGTGTGTGTGTGTGTGTGTGTGTGTGTGTCCCCATGTAGGAGGGCTTCTGTATGTTAATATCTGTGTGTGCTTGAGTGTGTATGCTGATGTCAGTGTACGGTTTCTGAGCGCTTGTGAGTGTGTATGCATGTCTGTCTGTCTGTTAGGCCTGGGGGCTTGTATGATGAGGGTCTGTGTGTGTGTGTGCGTGTGTGTTTTTCTCTCAGGGAGGATGAACAAACCTCTTTGTATGTCTTGTTCCTGTGTCTCAGTCGTCCCTCTTGATGACCCCTGACACTGCGCAGCGGCGTCCCTTCCCAGAATTCCTCAGTGGGGTCAGAGCGCTGGAGTGAAGGGGTCTGAGGAGGAGGAGCGTACGGAATGCCAAAAGTTCCTTCCTGCTGATCTGTGGAATTCCCCACATCCCGTTCCCACTGTTCTTCTTCGGCCTGACATGTACACACACACACACACATATATATGTACACACCTACACAACCACACAGATACAGTATGTGGACATATACATGTAAAAAGACTCGTGTGAGTAAATCTGTGTATGATCAGAACTTCTGTACAAACACGTACAAACACACACACACACACACACACACACACACACACACACCTGTAGCTGCTGTTTCTCCAGGTTGTTTATCCTCTGCAGTATCTCTCTGGCAGATTTCCAGTGGCTCTCCAACTCACTCTGGTGCTCGTCTTCATGACCTGATCTCAGGTCAGGGGCCAACATCCCAGCTGCACATGCACATGCACACACACACACACACACACACACAGACTGTAATGTGTGGGACTCTTCCTTTACCTGACTGCTAAATTAAGACACAACAAACCAGTGGACTCAGAGATGGGGTAAGTGGTGAGACACTGACTAATCTTTTTGCAGGTCTGCAGGACGAAAGTTGCTGCCTTCTTGAGCTCCTCATCCTGTGTTTCGGTGAGCAGAGAGATGACCAGGGGTAGACCACCGTTAGCCAACAACTGAAGCTGGTGCTCCTCTAACAGAGAGAGAGAGAGAGAAGCAGAGAGAAACAGACAGAGACAGAGAGCGAGAGAGATAGAGAGAGGAGTGAACAGAGGGATGGGGAGAGAAAAAAGAGAGGAGAGATGAGGGATGATGAAGTGTACTGTTTGAGTAGAATGTTCACTTTATCTCATGGGTGACACCTAGTGGACAGTGTCATGGGTGACACCTAGTGGATAACAGTCAGATGGCACAGGAAGCCATTTATAAAGCATCACAGGCACACACATCAGACGCACAAATATTGCAAAGGTTGAGTCACCACACACACACACACTCAACTTTGGGCAGGAGGCACAAAATGAGTCAACAATACTGAGGCAAGCCATGATGTCCAAATCACACACACACACACCTTTACTCAGTGCACACTGAGCTGGTCTCTATGGTCCAGGGTGGGGTGGGGTAGGGCAGGGCTGGACACACACACACTCACACACCAGAGTAGTTGGTGCAGAGGCCCATAGTGAGCACCACACTGAGCTGGTCTCACTGGTCCAGGGTGAGAAAGGACACACACAGACACACACACTCTCACCAGAGGAGTCGGTGCAGAGGCCCATAGTGAGCACCACGCTGAACTGGTCTCTCTGGTCCAGGGTGAGAAAGGACACACACAGACACACACAGACACACACACTCTCACCAGAGGAGTCGGTGCAGAGGCCCATAGTGAGCACCACGCTGAGCTGGTCTCTCTGGTCCAGGGTGGGACAGGACACACACAGACACACACACTCTCACCAGAGGAGTCGGTGCAGAGGCCCATAGTGAGCACCACGCTGAGCTGGTTTTTCTGGTCCAGGGTGAGAAAGGACACACACACACACAGACACACACACTCTCACCAGAGGAGTCGGTGCAGAGGCCCATAGTGAGCACCACGCTGAGCTGGTCTCTCTGGTCCAGGGTGGGACAGGACACACACAGACACACACAGACACACACACTCTCACCAGAGGAGTCGGTGCAGAGGCCCATAGTGAGCACCACGCTGAGCTGGTCTCTCTGGTCCAGGGTGGGACAGGACAGCAACAGCACCAGCACTGGAACCAGCTGCAGTGCAGAGAGACCAGCAGCCAGGCCAGCTGTGGAAGAAACAGAACACAGATAGTGTGTTAGTAAGTGAGTGGGTGTGTTCGTTAGTGAGTGAGAGTGTGTGTGTGAGTGTGTGTGTTTTATGGTTGTATGAATGTGTGTGTGTTACGTGGGGCAATGTTGTTTGTAAGTGGAGTCTGAGTTAATTGCTGGATGAGTTGCTGGGCCAGCCCGCTACCATATAAGCTGCCTCTCTCTCTCTCTCCCTCCCTCTCCTTCTCTCTCTCTCCCTCTCCCTCTTCAGATCTGCTTTTTGCTTGGTGCAGACCACACTGGACACAGCACAGCTCGCATGATATGTTATTTTGGATTGGAATTATGTTTAATTGGCAGTCCTTTGCTTTATTTCTGTATGCTTTATTTTTGCTGCCTAATTTGTAAATAGTTACAGTTTACGGGAAGGGAAGTAAGTGTGGGAAGACTCACTGTTTTGCTTTCCGGGAGCCAGTGATCTCAAACATCTCCAATTAAGGAAGTTTCACTTGAAACCAAAGACTGCGACTGGATTCATGTTATGGGGCCCTTTATTCATTGTTTGGACTCGTAACAGTGTGTCTCTTATGGTTGTATGAATGTGTGTGACTATGTGTATGTGTGTGTGTGTGTGTGTCTTATGGTTGTATGAATGTATGTGTATGTGTGTGTGTGTCTCATGGTTGTATGAATGTGTGTATGTGTGTGTGTGTGTGTGTGTTATGGTTGTATGAATGTGTGTGAGTATGTGTGTGTGTGTGTCTCATGGTTGTATGAATGTGTGTGAGTATGTGTATGTGTGTGTGTGTCTTATGGTTGCATGAATGTGTGCGAGTATGTGTGTGTGTCTTATGGTTGTATGAATGTGTGTGAGTATGTGTGTGCGTGTGTTAGTAGTGTGTGTGAATATGTGTGTGTGTGTCTTATGGTTGTATGAATGTGTGTGAGTTTGTGTGTGTGTGTGTGTCTTATGGTTGTATTAATGTGTGTGAGTATGTGTGTGTGTGTGTGTGTGTGTCTTATGGTTGTATGAATGTGTGTAAGTATGTGTGTGAGTGTGCTTTCATTGGTTACTGGTGTCAGGTTTGACGGATTCATCTGCATAAAAATGAACAGAGATCAACCTCTAACTCCACGGGCCACTCCAAACTACTGGGCCACCTTCCCAACATGCTTTGCATGACGATTCATCACTTTCCATTCCAAAATGAACTGAAATCGCGACACATCGTGATTAATCGACCAGTACTGTTACAGTTGTCTGTGACTCAGGCTGACAGTGTCTTTTGTGTGTGTGTGTATGTGTGCATGTTACAGATGTCTTTTACACAGGCTTGTAGTGTTTTGTAGGTGTGTTAGTGATCCGTGGGCTGATCCAAATTGAGCGGTGTACCTGCAGTTTCGAGTCATACAAAAATTAATTTCATGATTTTTGGGTTAAATAATTATTGCCCTTTTAAAATTCTTATTTAAACAAATATTTCTAGCCTATAAGATACAAAAGGCTAAAATATATGCTCAAATACATTTTTGGTTGAATGTCTGGTGTGAAGATGCAGCGTGACACACAGGTTGCATGCGCATGTGACATGAGAGATGGAGACATTGAGGGAATTGGGGAGAAAAAAACAAACAAAAAAAGCAAAGTTTGGGAAACATTTGAGGAAACAGTAGCCTGAATGAAGATGATATACGTACAGGCTTCGTTTTATGTAACCTACTTACAGTAAAGCCATCAATGAGCATGACAGCCACACAACAGGCAGACCAACATGACTTGCCTCAAATGGTACACCTTTGCATCCCAAAAGGCCAACATCTAGTCCAAGACTTAAGAGTCCTGGAGCCCATGTTAAACAGCATCAGAACATTTCAGTACTTTGTGTTTGCTGTTAATAGAACATATTAAGGCAATAATGTTTAGCAGTTCTTGTGGATTGGGTTTTGGTCGGGTTGGTTGAAAGCGTTGGATGAACACGGGTTATTGCTAAATTTACCCGGGCATTACTGGTGTGTGTGTCTGTGTGCTATGATTGTCTGTGACACAGGCTGCCAGTGTTTTTGTGTGTGTGTGTGTCTTTTGATTGTAACACAGGCTTCTAATGTTTTGTGTGTGTTTGTGTGTGTGTGTGTGTGTCTTACAGTTTTCTGTGACACAGGCTGCTAGTGTCTTGGTGAGCATGATGGCCATTCTGCATGCTGGTGGACTCTGTGCACTCAGAGGCACAAGATCAGCCAGACTCACACACAACGTTCCCAGTCCTCCCACAGACGAGAAGTACTCTTGAGCACAGCCTGCAACACACACACACACACACACACACATACACACACACACGCACATATATGAGGGACAAACTGCTGAGGATGGGAGTGGAGCCTGGCCTGGTGACCTGGATCACGGACTACCTCACGGAACGGCCCCAGTTTGTCAGACTTGGGGACCTTACATCAGAGGTTGTGGTCTGCAGCACAGGTGCGCCGCAGGGAACTGTGCTCTCCCCTGTACTGTTTACCCTGTACACCACCAATTTCAGCTACAACTCAGAGACTTGTCACATGCAGAAGTTCTCTGACGATACTGCAATCGTGGGGTGTATCAGGGGTGGACAGGAGGGGGAGTACAGGTGCCTTGTGGAGGACTTTGTTGGGTGGTGCCGGGCTAATCAGCTGCAGCTGAACACCACCAAACCAAGGAAATGGTGGTGGACTTCAGGAGAACTGCCCCGCCACTGATGCCTGTCACGATTGATGGGGAGATTGTCGAGACAGTCTGCACTTACAAGTACTTAGGGGTCCACCTTGACAATAAACTGGACTGGTCCACTAACTCAGACGCACTCTACAAGAAAGGTCAGAGCAGGCTCTACTTTCTTAGGAGGCTGAGGTCTTTCAGGGTCTGCAACAGACTCCTGCTGATGTTCTAGCAGTCTGTTATGGCCAGTGTGCTCTTCTATGCTGTGGTATGTTGGGGTAGTTGCACTAGGAAGAGAGACATTGGATGTCTTGACAGACTGGTGAGGAAACCAGGGTCTGTGGTAGGCATGGAGCTGGAGTCTCTAACTACAATAGCCCAGAGGAGGACCCTGAGCAGGCTACACTCTATATTGGACAATGACCACCACCCCCTACACACCATCTTCATCAATCAGAGGAGTTTGATCAGCAACAGACTCCGGTCCCTCTCCGGTCCCTCTCAACAGACAGGCTGCGGAGGTCCTTCGTCCCTAGGGCCATACAGCTGTACAACAGCACACAGAAGGTGCTGAGCATAATGGTCTGGACAGCTTGAGCCCACACACACATTCACACTCTTATACTGTCCCTGGTGGTGACTATACTACTATGGACCACAATATACTGCACTACCCTGATAACTACTGCACTGAATGACTCTTTTACAACATTGGACATTACTTTTACTGGGTCATTGTAATCTATCTACTAGGATTACGGCAAGGTACCTTATCACAACACTTATCTACCTCATGGTTTTTCTTATTATCATTACCTTTTTTTTTTTTTCCTTCCTGTTCAGTGAATGTTGTCTGAATGCAGATGTGTGCAATATGTTTGACCTGTTTTTGCATTGTGTATTATGTGTAATATGTGTATGCTGCTGGACACCTTAATTTCCTTCGGGATCAATAAAGTAACTCTACTCTACTCTTTAAGGCAACATGACAAAAACAAATGATTGGAGTAAAGATAATGTCTCAAATGCACCCCCTGCAGGCTATATATTGTATCACCACAACACCACATTATCATTCATCGTCTGGGGCCTATTTAGCATCCACCACGTGAGCAAACACTCCAGCTCAATCAATCAAGAGGAAGAAGCAGCATTTAGAGAGGACAGGGAGAGGAAAACACACACACACACACACACACACACTTACTGTTGTTGTGCAGCGTCATGGCGATGAAGGAGCAGACAGGCTGCAGGAGATCAGGACGAGGGGGGCTCATCTGCTGAAGCCAACTACACACCAGTGGAAATGCTGACATACATACACGCTGGTTCAGGTCTACACAAATACACACACACACACATACGCATTAATATGGACAGTATATATATACACACACACACACATATAGAGATAAGCATAACAGACAAAAGCATACACAGACATCCTTATGAACGTGTGGGAATTGTGGGAACATTTCTGCCCAACATGTCCTCTCCTGGGACTGTGATACATTATTGGACTTGCTGATGAGAGTTGATGTTGCTGATGTGTGTATGTGTGTGAGAGCAAAATTTTGCTCCATCTCTGCTATTGTAGGTAGTCTGTCCATCTGGACGAAGGTGCCATGTACTGTATACCAATAAACTTAATGATGAGTTGCGCATGACTCTACGTTTGATCAGACTAATGTAATTCTGTGACCAATGTCTGGATGTGCCATTCACACCTTGTGAAAAAAGAATTAAAATGTGTGTGTGTGCGTTTTGTGTAATGTTGTTGGTGTGTGTGTGTGTGTGTGTGTAATGGGGCGTACCATTCTGGGGATTGTTGACACAGGCACAGAGAGCACTGGACACTGCAGTCCAAAGCTGTATCATCTTAGGTTCTCCCACAGTCTCAGCCTCAGAGGAGAGAGGAAAACTCCACCTACACACACCCACATTACACAAACACACACAAACACATTACACAAACACACACAGACACAACTATCAAAACAAACATTTATAAAGGGAAACTGCAGTCTTATCAAGAGAACCCCTGCATTATACTACACAACTACCATAGACTACTACAGGTTCACAGTAGGTTGTAGAAATGCCTGTCAATGTGTGTGACTTCCCATTTCCAACATGTGCTTTCCAGTTAATTTTAAGGATGTGATTTTTCAAATGTAATTTCTATCTTATTTAAAGAATGTGGCTTCCACCATGTACTTCCTAGTTTATGCTGTGAGTCATGTCACTTGTCTCTGTGCATGTGCGTGTGTGTATGTGTGTGTGCGTCTACACAGATCCACTACACCTGAACAGGTCCAGCAGCACCTGAATGCAGTCTGAGGTGTGTGCAAACTCCTGTCCTGACCCTGAAACACAGTACACAGATTAAACACAACACAAAATAACACACAGATTAAACACAACACACATCAGAATGCAGATTACATGCAACACACATCAGCACACAGATTCCAGTTACACAGGAATGTGGGGTTGTGTTGTGATGTTGATAATCCAAGGTGCCTGGGGACTATGCATGGCATCTTCCCTGAGTCAGGCTTACACCTGACGGAATAGATACATCAGGGTTGTTAGGATGACTCCTACTTTATGATATGGCACATCCGCTTGTTTGGTGTTTTCTGTTGAGTCCTTTTTGTTGGTGCTGATTCACTGACAAAATGCAATTGGCTTGTGGCAGCTGCATGCTGTGCCCAGGATCCATAAAGGGACTCCTTCACGGCACAACGTATGCTGCCACAGAGGCCAATCGTCCAAAATACATAACCCATGAGTGGATTATGAGTACTTACCTGCGGGGGCTGTTCATGATCCATTTTGACTTTGTTGTTGGTGCTGATCCAAGAGACCGTGGAGTTTTTCCTTGATGTTGCTGGGGCAGTTTATGATCCATTAAGAAATATTCCTGATCATGAGTATGTGGCTGAACAAAGGAAATGTGTTCTGCATTGAGGCCATTTGTTATTGATGATTTAGTTGCTGAGACTGGTACATTGACCTGTCTCAACTGGCTTGTGGCAGCTGCATGCCATACCCGGGACTCCTCTGTAAAGGCACTCCTTCACGGTACCACAACTGCTGCCACAGAGGCCAATCACTAACAAGTCCATTTGCACTATGTTCCTGATGAAGTTGTGCAGTGTGTGCTGTTCCAAGAGGAGACAGACACATCATTGGGGTTGTCAAGTGGGCTCCTACTTTCATCAACATTTCACTGACTATGCCCACAACGTCTCTAGTAGGTTCAGCGATGGATCCTCCCAGAACCACCCCCCTCTGTATTTGTCCCGTCTCCTTATTTGGGTGTGCAGGTAGGGTAATTTCTCTTCAGCCATAACCTAGCCACCCTAGCTAGATCCTTGGTGGCCTGGCGTAAGGCCTGTTCGCTGATTCCCAGGTCCCACATTTGTCTCACAGTAGAGATTGCAACAAATTCCCAACATCCAAGTTCTACCAGATAGATCCTTGCACTCCAACCTCGCTGTTCGGCCTCTGTTGCAAGCTCATAGTATCTGAGCTTTTTCCTCTCAAAGGCTTCCTGTGTAGCATCCTCCCAAGGAATGGTGAGGACCATGGTCAGGACCAGGTCTGGCCTCAGGCTTGTGACTGTTATATCTGGCAGAACTGAGAGGTGTTGTCCCACGTCCACCAGCATATGCCGTCTCGTGCCATCTCCATCTCTCTTGGTCTGTTCAATAATGGGATCTTTTGTTGAGATCTTGCATTCCCCTTCCTGTATGAATGATGTTGATGGCATCCTTGAGTTGGTCAGTATGGATGATGAGGCATTGATGGTGGCTCTCTTACTTTCCAGTGTTGCTGCAAGTGAGTGCCACAAGTACTTGGTTGTGTCTCCAGGTGTAACGTCCTTGTGAGAGGTTCATCTTTCACCCTGAGAGAATGTTTCTGAGTGTAGCTGGAGCTAAACACGGGGGGCATGATAGACCTTCACCCCGCCATTGGTTGAGGTTTTGAGGTGTAGGAAGGACATCATAAGTGGCTTGAACAAGTAAACTGATCCTACTCGCTTCCATTGCAGGAGTCAGTCTCTCACCACCAACTACTTGGAAGCAGTTTTAATAACTTCCATCGCCATGGTGAATGCCAATGGGGAGATGGTGCAATCTGCCATTATGCCAATCTCCATGGGGTGCCAAGCAGTGGTAAAGTCTGGCAAGGTTGCATAGTACATAGTTGCAGATCTTGAAAATAGAGTTTTAATGAGGTTTGTGATGGTTTTTGGTAATTTTGAGGAAGTCAAACAATGGCCATTTGAAGCTGTGTGGGACTGATCCAAAAGCTTTTGCAAGATCCAAGAGTACAGCATGGAGATCCTTTCTTTTTTCTTTTGCATTTTTAAGTTTGTGCCAAATGAAGCTATTTTGATCACGATGACCAGCAGACCCTGGGATGCCTGCTTTTTGGACTGTTGTATCCACAAGCTTATTTCTCTCCTAATATGTGGAAGTTCTCTGAGTTATGACGCTGAAGAAGATCGCACTCTCTACAATCAGTAAGCAAATGGGACAATGGCTGATGTCTGTGGAATCTTTTTCTTTTAGGATCAGCACTCCGCTGGACCTGCGCCATGCTTTGGGTATGATTCCAAGCTTTGGATATGATTCCTTTATCCCAGGCCACTCCCATGAGCCTTCAGAGGAAACAAAGAACGTCCGGAGCGTTTCTGTACAGTCAGTACGGAACTTTGTTTGGTTCTGGGGCTCATGAAGTTCTTAACACCTAACTGCCTGCTCCACCTCTCTCTACCTAGGAGGGCTGCTTGTTTGATTGGTGGAACGTCCTCCGGGATGGGTGGCTGCTCGTGTTTTCTTTTGTCTGCACACATTCCCTCCAAGTAATGTTCCAGTTCATAGTTACAATGTTCCATATCAAATATCCATAATCTTAAAGGAGAAATCGGGTGTGAATCTATCAATATTCCTGTACTGACTGGAAACTGAAACAAAGTTTACTGTGCCCCCATTAATTTGAGTTTCATAAATTCAGTCTGAGTTGCACCATATTGTCTTGTTCTCAACAGGAATATTGATTGGCCAAGTGACCTCCTGAGCAAGGATCCCTTTTCACACCTCACAACTTCTAGGTGAGGGAAAGCATACAGGGATGAGGCCTCCTGTGTTCCCCAGTTTACATGAGACACCATGGGTGCTGACTGACTCTGTGTATGGGTGTGTGTGTCTATGTGTGTGTGTGTGTGTGTGAGAGAGACAAAGAGAAGGAGAGACACTCACCCCTCGAGGCGACTGGGCCACAAGTTGCCAGGTCGGCGGATAAAAAATAGAAAAGCTTTCTATTTTATGTAAATGTTGGGTGACAAAACCAGACGATTTTTCATAATAGCCAATCCAGGCACATGTGATGAGGTACTTTGAAACTGAACTTTGACAAAAAAATTCAAAGTGGCAGAGCACAAAGACACAAGGATTGCTATTTCTGTGTTAAACTAAAACGTTCAGGATTCATGACGAGAAATGTTGACTTTTAAATCTGAAAACACAGGTTTTGTAACCAGAAAATCCTCTTTTTGTAAGTTGCTTTGGATAAAAGTGTCTGCTAAATGCATAAATGTAAATGTTTACTACTGTATCTGTTGCTGTATATCCAATGGATCTACCGGCCTCACCTACTAGTATTAGCAAGTTGGCAACCAACTATCAATGAATCACATGCAGTGAGCTTGCAATGCCTCCTCGGCTACAAGTGTAGCCTGCTCAAATCGCCTAGTCGCCAGTATGTGACCATAGGGTTAGGGCCCTTACTGTTATTGGACACGAGTGCAGACAGCTGACAGTGTGCGTGTGTGTGACACTCAGGGCCCTTACTGTTATTGGACACTAGTGCAGACATCATGTAGACAGCCACCCTCTTCTGGGTGATGGGCACGTCCACCTGCAGGCTCTCCAGCAGGTTCAGAAAGGTCTCCCTCTTGCACAGGGCCTGCTTACAGTGGTCTACCACAGGGACACACACACACACACACACAAGAAAGAGGGAGGCAGAGGGAGAACAGAACATTTATGTGCATAAAGAAATATTTAAACATTAAAAACAAACAATAAATTAATGACTGAATTGAGTTCCAATACACACACACACAGCTATTTCAATTGATACCATTAGACTCAGTCAAGGCACCAAGAATGAAGAGGGCAGCCTGTTTGACTGGAGGATGGGGACTGGACTGGGATAGACCATGCACAAACATAACCCCTCCCAAATCATGGAAATACTCCACATTTTCACCTGATGACAACACAACACAATAATGCATCGATCAACTAATTTCAACACATTATCCTGTCTCTTTTGTAAGTATTATCAGCATGCTTCTTCATCTAAGTAAAAGAGGAGGGTTCAAAATATGTGAAGAGATCACTAATGAAAAGATCGGCCATCCTTACCGCTTTGGTGGCAAATAGCATAAATTGTGAGGAGTGCTTGCTTCTGTGAGTCTGGGCATTTCATCTGGCATTTAAGACACTCCAGCAACAAACTCAGATCCGTTTTTGTTGCTGTCAAAAGGCAAACAATGTCTCATCAGAGGAGGCTTAAATTAGTTTGTATGTAGCTATATGTTGCCTTCATTCAGGGCAGATCCATTTAGTTTATTTTTAGTTTATTTACCATGTTCCATCTTTGTGTTGATAATTTAAGAAATTAGGCAGATCTTCGAGTCAGTGTTCTTGATCTGCCTAGGTTATGAGTGAGGGAAATGTATATGTACACAATAGATTTCCCAATACAATTCAAAGTTGAGGTCATCCCACAAACCTGAAGCTGAACACAAAGCAAACATAAATTATATGGATTAGTTCACACAACTCTTTTCATGTATTCTTTACATCCCGGGTTCACTGTGGTACGTCTAGCTAACGTTAACGTAAACATTGAGAGGTGCTAGGAAAGTTAACTAGCTAGCTTTAAGGTAAAGATACTTTAGAACCCTGTTTAAGGTTTTAGTTCTCTGACCACAATTAACTTCAGCTATGCTGCCTAAGGTAGGACAAACTAATATTTATGATCTTTTGTCATACTTACCAGGAGAATTTAATGGCTCAGCAAGTCACTGTCAGCAAGAGTTAGGCCAAACTTTATACTCATGTTACCTCAGCTAAGGTTAGCTAACAGCCAAATAGTGTACAACATCCAGATATCTCTGCTGTTGTAACATACAATATGTTTATATTTACAGGTAACGAAAATTACTTTACTTCTACCAGTCCCTAGAAAGTGACTCATTACACTACCGTAAAGCACAAAATTGGTATGATTTGACACTTAACATTTTAGATGAGGAATATATTTTTTTGTAAATATCAATGGGCGCGTGCAGAGTTTCGTGGACTAGGATGCAGTTTGGTTTCACGCGCTGCTGCTACCTGTCTGCTTGCACCATATAACTGTAACGTTAGGTTTGAAACACAACTTTCAATCCACATCAATTACAGAGAATATGTGTATATAGGTGACATTTGGGTTCGGTTACAGCTTTGTGCCTTTCTACGCTGACATCTGAGGCGGCCAAATAGCGCACCTAGCCTACTGCAGTAGGCCTACTAAAATTTTGTGTGTTTAGTCAAGTTTAGTGTAGTGAAAGGTTAGCAGTTGTTTCGGGCATCCCGCTCCGAAAGGGAAAGGGTTACTAGTATGACGTAAAGAAAAGGCAGGAAGTACACATTGTCTCGAGTTGACACCGGTACGGATTAGTACCCGTGAAACTGGATCTAACAGGTACTATATGAATGAATAAACTACTAGCTTTAGTGCTACCAATTTATACAATTCTGTAAAATGTGTTCTAAGACTTAGAGTAAATTGAGCGAAAGCTTCTTGTTTGGTTGGGTGAATTACGGAAAAAAGCCAGCTACATCGTTAGCTGACACGTTAAGTTAGCTTGTTCAGTTCACAGTTTTGCTTGTGAGGTAAAATGTTCTTTTATCAGAAACTTGATTCAAATGTTTAGCATGGGTATTAGTTGAGTTATAGCCTTACTGAATATCTTGCGGGCTAGACAGGTCTATTTATTTGTTTATTGACATATTGTTTTAACTGTTGGCTAACGTTGACCTAAATAAGTTAACGCGTTATCGCCATAGTAGCCTGTTCAAAAGGATTGTGCAATGTTGGAAATATTAGTCAGTTCTTCAGTTGTCTAAGTGTGTATGATGAAAGTTTAATGATTTGTCCGCTGCTTTGAATATTAAAGTAAGCCTCAATGAATATCTTAAAATGGAGAATCATTGTTATGTTCGTAAAACATGTTACTACAATACGAATTAGTCTTCCTTCACAGTTTTGTATGCTTATGTCTTGTAGATGCTGGCATCTCCTGTGTAACAAGTTGGACGCGCGTGTTGTTCCGCTCTGGATGGGATGTCCAGACGCGTGTGTATGCGAGTCCTCTCTCAGGTGCAGAACTCCAGCACGCTGGTTCTCTCTGTGTCCTCCAGACAGCCTGTTCTCCACAGAGCCCGGGAATCTCTACTCTCCTCCTCCTCCTTTTCTTCTTCCTCTGGGCCCAGACTACTGCAGCCAGCGCGCCTTTTCTCCTCTTACATGCATGGAGGTTCTGACGAAGATGATGACGATGATGACATCACTTCCTCTAGCTTCCAGGTGGGCCGCCTGCAGATGGAGAGTGTCCTGCGTGCCAATGAGCAGTCAGTGCGCGTGCCGGAGTTTGATGGGCGTGGTGGGCTGAGCCCTGTGCTGAAGTTCGAGAGCAACCAGCTGGCCGCCAATGTGCCCTTGGAGGATCGGCGGTGTGCCGCCACCTGCCTACGCACACGGGGAATGCTCTTTGGCATCTTCGACGGGCACGGGGGCCACGCGTGCGCCCAAGCCGTCAGCGAGCGCCTCCCCTACTACGTCGCCACAGCGATGATGACAGAGGCCAGCCTAGAGGACCTTGAGGTCGCCATGGAGACTGGGCGCCCCGTGCCTCCCATCCTGCAGTGGTACAAGCACCACAATGACTACAACTACCGAGAATCAGCAGAGCTGTACGTGCAGCACCTACGGGTCTTCTGGCAGGAGCTGCTGGCCAGTGAGGAACACGGCGAAGGCTTGAGCCCGCCAGACGCCCTGAGCTACGCCTTCCAGCGTCTGGATTCCGACCTGTCTTTGGAGGCGCAGGTCCCCCTCGCCAGCGAGCTCATGCGGAGCACCGCCGTACAGGCCGCCTTCGCTGGAAGCACCGCCTGCCTGGCCCATGTGACCACAGATGGTGTGTACGTGGCCAACGCTGGAGACTGCCGCGCTGTACTGGGGGTGGGTATCTCCTTTACTAAGAGCGACTAAAGTTGTAAAATCGCCCGAAGTAATTCACTTGCTATGGACAAGAGCAACTGAAGCCATGAGCGACAAAACTTAGAGCGACTAAAAGAAGTCAAAAACTGCTTAACTGTGTGCAAATGAGCTATGAGGCGTTTGGGCTGTAAATGAAATGTCAGTGGGCACGGCATGAGCAGTAAGAGCAACACAAATATTTAGCAGCTGTTTTTTATGAGCGACAGAAGCGACTTTACAGCTTTAGCAGCTCTTGTTGTGAACGTGCACCAGGCTGTGCTGCCAGGCCGTGGGCCTGATCTGTCTCTGTGTGGTAACACTCACTCACTGCATATTTTATCTGTCAGGGCCAAGGCCATGCAAAGGCACTCTGTTTGGACTGAAAGGATTCTGCTAGACATTTCTGTTTCACTCATTACACCAGAAACTGGACTTTGGCATGAAGAGGTTCCTAGCTGTGTGTGCAGTCCAGTGGTGAAGAGTGGGGGACTCCTGTAAGGAACACAGGAGTGGATTAGAGCCCTTTCAGATACCAAACCAGTAGTGCTGTGCTGTGCTGTGCTGTGCTGTCAAGTGCAGTGTAATCGTTGTTGCAACATCTCACCTTGAGTAAAGTTCACCATTGCAAGAGGTCCCACAAGCCATTGGTTTGAGAGCAGGTGGCCCCATAGTCAGGCTCTTTGTGAAAGTGAGGTGAGATGGTGCTGCTTACACAACTCACATTGAGTAACACTGCAGTCATCTTTCAACACTGCAGTCATCTTTCTGGGTATTGTATGTCATCTTGATACCTTTGAATGATCATGAATGAATCATTATGATATATGTTTGTTCATTTTGCCTGATTGTGGTGTTAGCCTGGTGTTGTAAGACCTTGTGGAACTGAGCTTGTAAACCATATTTTTTGGCCCCATGGGACTGTGTTAGCCTGGTGTTGTAAGGCTTTGTGGAATTAAAGTGTGTTAATGTAAACCAGACCTAAATGTAAATGTATGTAAATGATGTAAACCATATGTGTGTTAATAGGCCCTTGGGACTGTGTTGCAGGTGCAGGATGGGGCCGGCAGTTGGAGTGCAGTGCCACTGTCCCGTGACCACACAGCGCTGAACCCCGAGGAGCTGGCACGCATACGGGCACAGCACCCTGCGGCAGAGCACGACACGGTGGTGGTGGACGAGCGCCTACTGGGCATGCTCATGCCGCTGCGTGCCTTTGGCGACGTGCGATTCAAGTGGAGCCGTGAGCTGCAGCAGGGCGTACTGGAGAGCGGCGCCTCCTGCTGTGACCTGGAGGAACTGCATCTGTTCCAGTACTCCCCACCTTACTACCTGACGCCACCTTACCTGGACGCGACCCCCGAGGTGACCTTCCACCGCCTGCGGCCACAGGACCGGTTTCTCATCCTGGCGTCGGACGGGCTGTGGGATGAGCTGAGCAATGAGGAGGCGGTGCGGCTGGTCGGTCAGCACCTGACCGGGGTGCACCTGCAGGCACCCGTGTCCGTCCGGGACCGGCAGCTCAGCCTTCGGCAGATGCACCAGCTGTTGCTACAGAGACGGGCGCGGGCGGCACCGGCCCTGGACGCCAACGTGGCCACACACCTGATCCGCCACGCGCTCAGCACCAACGAGTACGGAGAACTGGACCAGGAGAAGCTGGCGGCCATGTTGGCTCTGCCCGACGACCTGGCGCGCATGTACAGAGATGACATCACCGTCACCGTGGTCTACTTCAACACCAATCTGCACAAGACGCCACATGACTGAAAGACCTCATGACCAAAGCAGCGGTGGCTGAAAGGGAAACATGCTCCAGACGTGCTGGGAACCATCTGCACACAGTGTGTTTAGGAAGCCCTGAACAGGAAGTCCATTTGCACACAGTGTGTTTAGGAAGTCCATTTGTTTCTGATGACCTGTACAGGTGACTGAAAGCCTAGAAGCTGTGACATCTGTCAATGTTACGTGGGGTTTTTTCCAGTGTTTTGTGCTTACATATTGTACTCTCTTTTGCACACCCTTTTCCCATGTTGTTTTCCTTCCAAACCTTCAATTAATATTCACACAAACCTTCAATTAATATTCACACAAACCTTCAATTAATATTCACACAAACCTTCAATTAATATGTTAAATGTGCTCTCCTGAGAAGAGTATTACAGACTATGGGGTTAATGCCAGCAACACGCTTCGCTGGGGCTCGAGCGTGTACACATACACACATCTACAGTCCAAGAGAGAGAGATATAGGCTCTTCAGAACACACACACACACACAATCTACGGTCCTAGAGGGAGACATAGGCTCTTCAGATCACACGCACACACACACACACATATACTCATCCGCAGTCCTAGAGGGAGAGTAAGGCACATATGTATATGTAATGTAATTTGTAATACACATATACAACTCACACCCTTCCCAGGTCATCCTCAGCTCTGGCTGAATCAGCAACAGTCAAACTACGCACAGAGCTTTAGGGCTCAAACTGTAGAACAGGTTATTGCAGTTACTGCTAATATGGTTTAACCATTACTTTAACAGCACATCATGTTCATGCAGTTAAATGTTAGTCCATGTGAATCCTCTTTATCTCTATTTACGTATATATTTGCATAGCTGTTTACAACTTCATGTCTATGACTTCCTCCTGTCTCTAATGAAGATTAAGGATATCTGTTACTGTTCAGCTCATGCAATTTCAAACTGTTAACTTCAGATCTGTGAACCAGATACTTGTGTATCATCTTGAACTTCTGCACTGCATCTGTCATGTGATGAGACCACCTTTCCAGAATAAACACGGTAATCTCTCCTTGGTGGTGATACTCATGGTGAAGTTGTCCTCTGAGCTCTCGCTGGTGGGTGTGTTTCTGTTTGTCTGTGGTGGCACATATCCATCCCACATCACTGGTTCCTGAGGTCAACTGGAGATGGGGTCAAACATGAAATCGGATGTGAATGAAATTACACTTACAGCTTTTACCTCAACATCTTTTTATTTTGCTTCACAGAATTATTTCTGCTATAACATACAAACAAGCAGACAACAAAATTAAACATTGACTGTGATCAAGCAGTTGGTCAGCCTTCCAGTGGAGAACAGCTCGCTGTATGTGGAGTTTCAAGCCCCCCATCACAAATAAACACATAGACTCGCAACCCAGCCCAACCTCTTAAGAAATCAAATAACTCCAGTCTCTTCTATGGGCTTGTTCACATGTACAGTCTCTAGAGATTTATGAAGTGACATAAAAGCAATACCATAACACAGTTTTAACAAATCTCAGCCTCAGTGTTTAATTCACATTTTTTTTAAATTACCCATCTTATGATAACCCCTGCTTAGAGCATTCCAGGGGAGCCTGTGTGGAACTAGACTCATCTGAAGCAGACAAACTTTCTCACAGACATACACAGTGTTTTGTCTCAGATTCTCTGGTGGTAGCATGCCTGAGAGATCAACAGGTACTCAATGATCAACAGCTCTCTTTCTAAAAAGGGCCTATCTGTCTTCCAGGAGAAGAAAGAGCGGCACTGCCACCTAGTGGGATCTGGAGGAACTGCACCTATACAGGGTAAACTATTTTTCACTTAAGGGAAATCGGCCTGCTGATGCACCGCAGTGACACAGTAGCTGTTATTCTGCTGCCAACACATTAAACAACTAACCAAAAAGTCAAATCCTAAACACTGAAATAATAACAATATGCTTTGAGGTGACTTTCATGTAAACCTGATCCAAAGTGACTTCCACCAGAGGCGTACTAGCTCACGCTGGGCATGTTGGTGGAGATTAAAAACATTAACACTTCCCATATTTTAACAGCGGAAATAAATACACTGCAATATATAATAGCCCTGAGGTCTCCGGCCCCTGGTGAGAATTAGACTCTGGGATCCGATTGGTCCTGAGTTCCTGGCGGTGGACTGTCAGTCGGGTCTCTGCTGCACACAGACAAGCTGCGGCTCACACAGAGTCCTGACAGGTGCTGAGAGGTCACTGATCCATTGCAGCAGAACCGAACAGAACATCTATGAACCTGGAGTCTGCAGAACCAGGGACTTCATCTCAGCCCATTTCTGCTCCAGACGCTGCTGAACAGACTGGGGAGCGAATGTGCAGCCAATGGCCTTATGGGAGAGGTCCCACATGGCCTCCCTGCTGAGGTCAAAGGTCGAGGCTGCCAGCTGGTACTCCTGAGAGAGGTCTGTGCAGAACACACCTTTGTCGTCCGTCTAAGAACAAAACAGGTGACATTCCACTCAAGTGTCTCATATTCACCGTTAATCATTCATCATCTCTGGATTCAGTGTTAAATATATCACTCCTTAAGCGTCTCAGGATTCAGAGTTAAATATCATATCACTCTTTAAGCGTTTCAGGATTCAGTGTTAAATATAATATCACTCCTTAAGCGTCTCAGGATTCAGTGTTAAATATCATATCACCCTTTAAGCGTCTCAGGATTCAGTGTTAAATATAATATCACTCCTTAAGCGTCTCAGGATTCAGTGTTAAATATCATATCACCCTTTAAGCGTCTCAGGATTCAGTGTTAAATATCATATCACCCTTTAAGCGTCTCAGGATTCAGTGTTAAATATAATATCACTCCTTAAGCGTCTCAGGATTCAGTGCTAAATACATTATCACTCTTTAAGCGTCTCAGAGTACAAAAGGCCACAGTTCCCTAGATGGATTTCCAAACCATAAAAGACGTATTATTGAACTGCATAGTATGTGTTTGTGAAAGAGAAAGGATGCTACTATTAAACTTGACTGGGTGTGTTCAAAGAGAGAAAACGCTACTCACAAACAATATTTGACTTCACAGTCTGTGTGTGTGTGTGTGTGTGTGTGTGTGAGAGTGTGAAAGAAAGAGGATGCTACCACCCACACACATTATTTAACTTGGTGTGTGTGTGTGAAAGAGACACACATTATTGATGGTGTGTGTGTGTGAAAGGGAGAGGACACTACTCACACATATCACACACGGATGGCCCAACTTGTACCAATAGCGGAAGTGGTGTTGATCATAAGAGGCGACTGTTTGACCTTTGACATTGGAGGTCAAGCACAACTCTGAAAGGAACAAAGAGACACAGATCATCTCACCTCTTCTAAACATGCAACACATATCTTACATCTCACCTCTTCTAAACATGCAACACATATATAACACAGACAAAGGACCTTCTCAGCCTGTCAGCTGAGCATGTTAGGGCCACTGAACATACTACTTGTCTGAAGAGTGTCTTGTGCAAGGGGTGATGGTCATTGTGCAGTATAGATATCAATCTGTTCAGGGTCCTCTTTTCTGCTGCTGATGTCAGTGACTCCTACTGACTTATCCAATAGTATAATAATGTTGCCAAACTATTCAATAGTATACTATTCCTATCGACTTTTCCAATAGTATACTATTTCTGCTGACTTGTCCAATAGTATACCATTCAACAACTGCTGACTTACCCAGAGGTATATTATGTTTCCTGACTTTCTCCACAAGGCTTTCTCTCCCTCCAGCCTCGGGGTGGAGGAAGGTCCCGTGGCCGATCCGGTCCGGAGGGAGATTAAGCAGGAGGTCTGACTCCTCCGCTTGAGACGGCACCTGGGAGAGTGTGGGAAAGATGCCTCAGACCACAACACACACACAGATATACACACACACACACATCATCTCACACCCTGGCTCCTCAGCAAGAGTGTGTGAGACAAACTCACACTGTGGTGTGTTTGTTCATTACTACACATTACTACAGTGCTGTGTGTGTGTGACACCACTAATAACAGAATGCAATGCAGAATGCAGAGTGCAATTTAATTAAGCTAGTATTTCTACCATGCTAATCAATATTATTACTGTACTCTACCATACTCTGCTCTTTTACTGTACTCTACCATACTCTGCTCTATTACTGTACTCTACCATACTCTGCTCTATTACTGTACTCTACCATACTCTTGTTATATTACTGTGCTCTACCACACTCTGCTCTATTACTGTACTCTACCATACTCTGCTCTATTACTGTACTCTACCATACTCTGCTCTATTACTGTACTCTACCACACTCTGCTCTATTACTGTGCTCTACCATACTCTGCTCTATTACTGTGCTCTACCATACTGCCACATTGCTCCAGTGCTCTAATGTACCTCTGAGAGATGCAGAGCCAGCTTCAGTCCACAGTTCTTGGCTTTCTCCAGAGCAGGGAGGAGGTCTCTGCCGTGGCCCACCTGATACACCACACAACAGTGGGCTTAAAGTGTCCTTAAACTACAGCAACATTAGCACAACAATCTCAGTCTGATGGGGCTACAATATAATTTAAGCAGAATTATTTCAAACATCACAAGAAACAAGAACAGACTTGCACCTCTTCCATAAATAAGGCTTAAGATCTTTAAATCAATGCCACTGACTTGCACTGCAGGTGTAAGGCTGAACCAGAGGTGATATACAGGCTGTCTGGAGCCAGGTGTGTTTGGCATGTTGATGGGGAAGAATGCATGTGTGTGTGCTTCAGAAACTCACAGTAGGATCGCCACTGAGATCCAACCCCACCACAGCCCCATCACTCGACAACATGAAGTCCTCCGCCAGCTTCACCGTCTCCATAGCAACCTCTGGCCCATTCCGGCGGTCAACGGCCACTAACAACCTTTGACACAAATATATGGGCACAAGCCGTCCTTCTCCTGGTGAGTCTTAACTGCACTCCCGTCTAAGCACCAGTTTACCAATAGAACATTTTGATTTAGGGTCCTTTCAGTAGAAAGTGATTTAGGGTCATTTCAGTAGACAGTGATTTAGGGTCATTTCAGTAGACAGTAATTTAGGGTCATTTCAGTAGAAAGTGATTTAGGGTCATTTCAGTAGAAAGTGATTTAGGGTCCTTTCAGTAGAAAGTGATTTAGGGTCATTTCAGTAGAAAGTGATTTAGGGTCATTTCAGTAGAAAGTGATTTAGGGTCATTTCAGTAGACAGTGATTTAGGGTCATTTCAGTAGACAGTGATTTAGGGTCCTTTCAGTAGACAGTGATTTAGGGTCATTTCAGTAGAAAGTGATTTAGGGTCCTTTCGGTAGAAAGTGACTCTGTTTACTACCTGACTTCAATGTCCTCATCCTCTTGCTTGCATTGTTGGATGGCCCCAATGACCGTTTCCACATATCTTTTCTTTGTGAGCCCTTAAAAAGAACGGCACATTGACATTAAATGGTTGTACTGGACTGTTCCTAACTTAAATAAAGCTGAACAAGAGCTTGGTGTTCACCAGATTTTGGCTCCACGCGAGGGGTGCTCCTTAACTCCAGGTACTTAACGCCATCCCTGGCAAACTCTCTGATCACATCTTTGGCAACCTAAACACAACCACATTGCACAGTCTTTTAAAGCAACCCTGGCAACCTAAACACCACCACACTGTGCAGTCTTTTAAGGCAACCCTGGCAACCTAAACACCACCACAATGCTCAGTCTTAAGAACAAACCCTGGCAACCTAAACACCACCACATTGCTCAGTCTTAAAAAGCAACCCTGGCAACCTAAACACCACCACACTGTGCAGTCTTTAAAAAGCAACCCTGGCAACCTAAACACCACCACAATGCTCAGTCTTAAGAACCAACCCAGCCATATGTGGTGGAAAAGGAAGAGATTTTCATTCACCATTAAGATATCCTCTTCAGAATCCACCAACTGGTGAATGACCTTGAACACTTGGAAACATCTGTGGAGGACAGAGAGGAGCTTACATTCACAATGAGCTCGATGCACAAGCATTCAATTTTAATAACAGCACACAACACACATCCCACTTCATGCCCATGATGTTGTCCCAGCGAGTGTCTGGGGAGTTTTGGACAATGGAACTTTAAAGTGCAGTGCTTAGTGGCAGTCTGTCTCACATAGAGACCAACTGGAAATTCATGTCTGTAACATTACATTAGGAGAAAGATAAGTTTGCTTGGTACACTACATTCACTGCTCAGAGGTTGCCATCATAGATATAAACATGTATAGTGTGTATATCTATGGGTTGCTGTGGCCTGTGCATCAGTCTTAACCCCACAAACAAGGGACCTCAAAGGACTTACTCATCAAGCGTCCGTCGCTGACCACTGCGAATAGCTGTCATACCCTGTTCGATGTTGAGATGGGGTTTGCGAGCGATGAGTTTATGTATAGTCTCAGAGCTCACAGAGCCATTCAAATGAGCATGAAGTTCCTGCAGTGCAAAGAAACAAATCCAATAAGAAGCACAGCTCAGCTTGAAGGAATCCATGGCTCATTAGACATGTTGGCCTGATAAGACTGGCGTTTGGCATCAGCTACCTAAAACTGATTTACAAACACTCAAAATGTTTTTCGTTTAATTAAAAGTTTGGAAAATCCTTTCACTCGTAAACTGACATTGTTGTAAAAAGTGACATCACCTGGTTGAATCACAGCTGGCCTACACAAGAGATACAGCTGGTGATTGTAGAGAAGGGCATGAAGAGGGTTTTTTGTTTTGTTTTTATTTGTTTTTTTTTTCTGTTTTTCTTTTATTTTAAGTTGAATGAACTGAAGGTGAACTAGGCTAGTCCCCAAATTAAATGGTGAACTAGGAATTTATTCTGTACTGTACTGACCTTTAAACTAGTATGAAGCGTGGACTGACTAGCAATGCGTTTCATTCAACATCAAAGTACTTTTATTTACCGCAATGTACATGATAAATGCAAAACTAGCCAAGGATAATGTCTACTTAGCGTACATCCTTGTAAGAAAGATAGGAAACTACCGAACATGATCGCTGAATTTAATGGTGCAAATGACAGCACATAACGTTACCACTTTAGGTAGCTGGCGGTAGAAATTAGTTTCGTCATCCATTTCGTCGTGAAGCCACTCGGTGTTAGAATCACTGAATGTTAGATTCGTATGTCACCCAGCTAAAATTGTGTGCTTAAAAGACCTTATTTAACTAAACTTACAAATAACATAACGAAATGCATTTTGCGACAAGTACAGGTACTTTTTCACAAGTAGTGCACCACATGAACGTTTCCTCCATTCCATCTACCAGGAATAATGGTTCCTACGTCCAAGGGTAAAACAAAATAGGCCTAGACTACAGCAACTTGTCAGTTCCTTTCATAGACTGTGTTTTAAAAAACTGTTCCTATCAGTCACAACAATAACATAACAATTACTGTTCATTACAATTCATTATATATGAAAATATTTGTAAAATATAATATCTATAACATGTTAAATTCAAATTAAAATACATATTTAGTGTCTGACTTTTAGACGCTTTAAACATCTGTAAAGGCAATGGCTTAGGCCTGTGTTGTGATATGACACATGAAATATATTTATGTAAATGTAAAGGCAATGGCTTAGGCCTGCGTTGTGATATGACACATGAAATATATTTAAGTAAATGTGCCCTATGCCTGTTTTCTATAGCAACTAAAATAGTTCTCACTTAAAATGAAAAATAAATTTAAAAAACAGTTTAGGATGCTCTTATACCAGGAATTTCTACGGTCAAGCAAAATGACTCACAACCAATCCAACAGTCATAAATTTTTATTAAAGGAAAACTAAGGAAACTTTAAGGAACTTGATATTTACAAATTGTTATTCTTCATTGTATGTTAAAATGGACATAGGTCTGCTATGTTTAGCCTGCACACTGTCCTATTTTACATTAGTTAACAATGTGTTAATGTGTGAACAAGACATTTGCATCTTACACATAAAGTTACTTGTGACAGATTTACACAGAAGGCTACGCCAATTCAATCCTTACACAGACAGGGCAGACTGACAGACTGAGGGTATGGGCCTCCTCTCCTCTCTGCATGTACACTCTGAGCATGGAGGCTTCCTGTCCACTCCTCTCTCTTATCTCCATCACATGACCTCACATTTGTCGGCAGTCTTCTTGAGGTCATCCACAGTAGCCTGGGCCTTGTCCTTGAGCTGGTCCAGGTCCATGTTCTGCAGGCTGGTCAGCTGACCCAGCACTGACTGCTTGTGCTCCTCCTCCTCGTTGTCCTCAGCAATCATCTTGGCCAGCTCAGTGGGCAGCTCCACGTCATCGGCCGCCTGTTGGATCTGAGTGGCATCCAGCTCGCTCTGGACAAACACAGGAATTCAGGTGTGTGTGTGTGTGTGTGGTGGATAGAGGTGTGTGTGTGGGGGGAGGGGGGGGCAGAAAAGTAGTGAATGCATGGAGGACATGTAGGACCCACTGACAGAAAGAAAGCGTAAGTGCAGATGGATATTCCCATATGGAAAACTCCAAGAGCAGATGGATATTCCCATATGGAAAACTCCAAGAGCAGATGGATATTCCCATATGGAAAACTCCAAGAGCAGATGGATATTCCCATATGGAAAACTCCAAGAGCAGATGGGTATTCCCATATGGAAAACTCCAAGAGCAGATGGGTATTCCCATATGGAAAAGACCTGCTGAAAACATACACGATTCTTTCATTCTTTTCTGTCCTAATGTAACAAAGGAAAGGCAATAGAAAAGAGGAATCCAGTGTGATTCAGTCCTGATGTTTGAGGTCTCTGAGTGCTGTAGTAACTACAGGATTCACACTCTATTTCCTCTTTATGTCCCCATACAGCCTAGAATTAGTATCATCCCAGACAATGTCTCTGTCAGCATCACACCAGTTTGCTTGTAGATCTGGGTCACAGACACACAGTCGTTATAATACTGCAGTAATGTGGCTGATTATAAGAGAATGTTAATGTTTGTAGATCTGAATACCTTTGGCAGGCGGTACTTTTCCCTGAAGTGTGTTCTGACCGTGGCTCGTTCGGCTTTCTTCTGGGCAAAACTGGCATCTCTCTCCAACCTGTGGGAACAGCACAAAAAGCCCTAAATTGCCCTAAATCTCACACACACACACACACAAAACAGCTAACTTGTTGGTGAAAAAATGAATGTGCTTCACATGCAAAGCTTTGTCCAGTAGTCCACGGGTCCATAAGTCCAGATAATTCTGTGTATTTGCTCTGGCAACCCTGAAAGAGCTGATCAGACACACCTTCTCCAATTAGACACACTCTCATTGACACACACACACACACTCACACACTCACACTCACTGACACACAGTCTAGTGAGTCCAAAGCAATGCAACAGCTGCCACTCAGAAATAAAATCCTTCAGATTTTTATTAAACCAATGCCCATATGCCTTTCATTCCAGTGAACACACACACACAACACGCATACACACACACACACACGCATATGCACGCACACATGCTCACGCACACACCCACACACACACGGACATGCATGCACAGACACACACACCAATTCATTTCAGCAATTCAGAAATGAAGCAAAGGATCAAAGCAAAATAAAGAGTTAACCCAGCATAAAGTTAACATGAGTTCACGTGTACTAAACAGCAGTGCACATGCACACAGACACACACACATTCCACTCCACTACCCACCAACCCACATGATATACACCACACGCTCACCCGTCCCCATTACACTCACACAAAATGCACCACCTCACACTTTGTTTGACTCTCCCCCCTTCATCTCCCCACACCTCTTTTGTCCCCCACCCCGTCCTCCAAACACACACATACACACACACACACTACCCACCTTCACACACACACACACACTACCCATCCTCCCCACACTGCTCATCACCACCTCACACCCTGTCCTCCCACTCAGCCCTCTACCCTCCATCCTCCACCACACAGAGGGCCAGAGCCACTACCACTCAAATGCAGGAGCCAGTGTCAGTGATCTCTGAGATTGTGTGAGACCACTCACACACACACACACACACACACACACACATTCACACACACACACACACACACACAGTGAGAGAGAGACACAGGTAAAGGAGGCAATGGGATCTCTGAGACTGTGGGATCTCTGAGACTGGGATCTCTGAGACTGTGGGATCTCTGAGGCAGTGGGATCTCTGAGACTGTGGGGTCTCTGAGACTGTGGGATCTCTGAGACTGTGGGATCTCTGAGACTGGGATCTCTGAGACTGTGGGATTTCTGAGACTGTGGGATTTCTGAGACTGTGGGATCTCTGAGACTGTGGGGTCTCTGAGACTGTTGGACTCCGCAAATAGAGAGCCTGAGAGGATCTTATGGACATGAAGCTGGACCACAAGGTGACATATCCTATCGATCACAGCATTCAGCTCTGTAAAGAAATACCAGCGTTCCGGAGAGCAGCTCGCATTACACCGGTCATTTGTGCATGGAAGGGCAACACTGAAATTGAATCTAAAATGAAGCGATGAGAAGAACTGCATGAAGAATTGTGGGAGAGATATGAGTCTACTCAGAGATTAAGAGTAGACTTTTGCTATTGCCATGTGCTCTGTCAGTTTATGAACAATAACCTGTTTTATCTGAAGCGTACTTGTAGTTAAGAGAACACACACACACACACACCACCACCACCACCTCCACCACCACAATTATGTTACTTAATTATGTTATCTAAATTAATACTAATTTCAGATCACTGTTCAAAGTGAGATCACTTAAAACATTGCAATGACACAAACATTGACAAAACAGTCGGCTGAGCCCAAAATCTACTTTTCTCACTTCTCCTCTGCCAGTTGTTGCTGGTACTGTTCGAACTCTTCTTGGGTCATCCCTTTCGCCGCCGCTTCGGACTTTTCTCCCTCCGGCTTTTCCTCCGCGATGCCCCCTGTCAGGTCCTTCAGTTGACCGCCTATCATGTGCTTCACCATGAACGCCATCGCACTTTCCGCTAAGGGAGAGTTCACTAAATAATCAGTCAAACTTGAGAGAAATGTTTTGTTTAAATTCAAGACAATTAATGTTCTTCACTTCGTCTGTTAAGCAAGTTTTTCTGAAAATTTGTAAAGAACTAACATTATTTTATATTTTTTATAGTTATCCGAGCAGAATTGTGGGCAATTTCAGCACCCGAGTGCTATGGACAGTTCCCTCCCGCAGTGGACCATGGCGTGAGGGCGCGTGTCTTTTTATATGTGTGCCCCGCGCTTGGTTTACATGAGACTGCGCACACGCGCCAGCCCGTCACATGCAACATCAAGCGACAGCACTATTGATACTATGTTTCTTACTCCACAATATTCCCGTTCCATGGCTTGCATTTGCGCTTCCATTAACGCGCAGCTAGAGTTTAGATGTTAAACTGGGAACTCAGCGACACAGACGTTGCAAGTTGTAGATGAAAGGTAGATTGGAGATGAATCTGTAAAGGAGCATTCTAATTTTGGTAGTGTGATTTGAATTAGCCTTTTTAGAGATAACCTCTGTCCTTGATGTAGTACATCGAGATGTCTCTGTTTTGGCGCTCTGGAAAAGAATATGGACAATTTGGTAGATGATTGCAGTAATTTCTCTGTTCGCACAGAGTACAACAAACAGAAGGTCTACAAGGAAATGTTAGAAGGGAGGGAAGGGAGAAGAGTGTTTTTTCTGAGCAGTGGCGCCGTTTCAGCTGTCGATTAACGAGTCCTGAAAGATGCACCTCTGGACACGGCGATGAGTAAACTCTGAGTAATGTGGTTTTCAACAATGCGCCTCACATCGCTGCCTTCAAAGCGCACTCCAAAAGTGTGTGCGTGTGTGTGAGAGATTGCGTGTGACACAGAGAGAGAGAGAGAGAGAGAGAGAGAGAGAGAACGATATTTTTCTTGCGTGTTTATGAATGACGGCTTTAATTTCCATTAGATAACCATCATACCGTAATCTCTATCATATCGTTAGCACCGTCTCCAAAACGTAGACTGCTCGCATAGTTCTGGGTGGGAAAATCCCATTTCAGCTCATTACTCTGCCGACTGAGTGTTCTTTTCATCCCAATGAAAGGCTGCTAGATGACAAAGACAAATGGGAATCAGAGAGATAATCAAGCCTATTGTTATGTGGATCAGCGGGCGAGAAACTGAGTGAGTGAGTGAATGAATGAGAGCAGCTCCCTCTGCCTGCCACCATGATGCACTCTCAACCCTGCCATGGGAGCCCAGACAAACCCCTTATGCAACCCCTAAAATACCACAACCTCCAGAAGAGACCCTTTAAAGATCACACATCAACCACTGCACTCTCAGGCTCTTAAAGGGCCACTCAATAACTGAGTGCCCACCTACAAGTGGCACGTGTGCATGTGTGTGTGTGCTCCTGTAATGTATGTGTAACAGCCTCTGACTTCTGTTTGTGATGTACGTTTGGACAAACTTCAGCTGAAGAATGGTGAGTCATCTCTGAGTTACATCACAGATTAATAGCCATGTATATGAACAGCTGATTAAGGACATTTGGAGCAGTTTGAATGGATTGGCTTGTCAGGGTCTGAGCATAAAGATGGTCAGCAAGGAGGCCGGACACAGTGTAGGTGTAGTGTAGGTCAGTGGAGGTGGACTGTACTGTGTGGCCCCATGTTTAAAAAAATCACCCTTTCCACGGTGTCATCAAAAGGTCATCATTTCAGACTAAACTCACTAATAGCCAATCAAGGCTGGCCAGTTAGCATGTTAGCATGTATCATTAAACTAGGACTAAACTCACTAATGATCTAAAAAAAAGGCCTCTGAGTGGAACGGAAGTGATAATGCAATCTCTAGTGGAAGAAGAGGAGGAGGAGGAGGAGGAGAAAGATATTGTGATCCTGTAAATGTCAGGAGGAGTTCACACAGCTCAGGTCTGCTGTTTGAGGCAGGAGGCCAGAGAGCACTGCTCATGTAGATGTGGTGTCAGTGTGTGTGTGTGTGTGTGTATGTATGTATGTTTTTGTGTGTGTGTGTGTGTGTGTGTGCGTTTATCTATGTTCCATATTTAGCCTGCTGAACACACACACACAAAAACATACATACATACACACACACACATACATACACTCTCTCTCTCTCTCTCTCTCTCTGTGTCTCTCTGACACACACACACGCACACCAAATTGGCTAGCATGTGTCCCCTTTCTTTACTGCACGTGCCTATGACCTCTAGAGCACACACACACACTTTCCATCTGTCTTTACATATTACAGCTATACACACAGGCACACACACACACACCACAACTGCCCAACCTGTCGCCATACATTAAAGCTGTACACACAGGCTCAGAAAACACACACACACACACACACACACACACACACACACACACACACACACACACCACTGAGAGAGAGATAGAAAGGCCAGGAGGAAAGAGGAGAGGATGGAGGGAATGGAAGAAAAGGGGAAGTGAAGAGAAGAAGACTAGAAGTGTTTGAGAGAAGACCAGTCTGGTGTTTGTATGTGTGTGTGCGTGTGTGTGTGTGTGTGTGTGTGTGTGTGTGTGTATACTGTGTTACCTTGGGCTGTGGGAGGGTAGTGTTGTAAGAAGGCTTCTAATATACCCTTGAGTCAGTCTGTGTGTGTGTGTGTGTGTGTGTGTGTGTGTGTGTGTGTGTGTGTGTGTGTGTGTGTGTCTGTGTGTGTGTGTCCTGTGTTTGACTCTGTGTCTCTGTGCTCTTCAACTCTCATCTGATCCACTGATCCTGATCAACCCAAAACCTATGTCTGGACAGAGACAGAGGTGTGTGTGTGTGTGTGTGCACAAGCAGTGGTATACCTTGACAGATGAGGTGTGTGTGTGTGTGTGTGTGTGTGTGTGTTATGTCGATAGAGATGGGGGAATAGTGTGTGTTCATGCGTTTCTTCTACAGAAGGATGGCAAATGATGGCATTGGCCCCTCAAGGCAGCAGCATCCCAAGCTGTGTAGATGGCCACACACACACACACACACACACACACACACACAGAAGCAGACAAGCAGCCCTTCACACACACACACACACACACACACACACACACACACAGAAGCAGACAAGCAGCCCTTCTCACACACACACACAGAAGCAGGCAAGCAGTGCTTCTCACACACACTCACACACACACACACACAGAAGCAGGTAAGCAGCCCTTCACACACACACACACACACACACACACACAAACACACACACACACACACACACAGAGAAGCAGGCAAGCAGTGCTTCACACACACACACAGAAGCAGGCAAGCAGTGCTTCACACACACACAGAAGCAGGCGAGCAGCCCTTCACACACACACACACACACACACAGAGAGAGAGACTTCTGTATAAACTACGACTATCAGAGCCCTTGTGCTAAAGGACACCGGACTAACCATACACACACAGAGGCAGACAAGCTTAGCCTCTCTCACACTCTCACACACACAGAGGCAGGCAAGCTTAGCTTCACACACACACACACACACACACACAGAGGCAGGCAAGCAGTGCAGCAAGCAATGCAGCAAGCAGTGCTTCTCTCTCTCTCTCACACACACACACACACACACAAACACACAAGAGGCAGGCTAGAAATGTAATATAGCCTACATTGAAAGTTCATTTTCTCACTTTTATCACAGCGACTAGTGACTAGCATCACATATCATCATAGCTGTTATTGTGCAGTTTCATGTGATGTTCATGTGGTGTCTGTGATGAGTGCCCTGTGAGCAACTTATCCAAGATGACTAGATGGTAATTAGCACAGACCAGCATTAGGGGGGGTAGAAACATTCTGTCCCTTAAAATGGACCTAACGACGTCCATGGCTTCAAACACACACACACAGACACACACACACACAGACACACACACACACACACAGAGAGAGAGAGAGAGAGGGAGGGAGGCAAGCAGCTCCATTAGAAGGATATAACACACTCATGTCTGTCAAAGCAGAAAAAATAAACAGAGGATCTGATTTCTCATGTGTGTCATATTTCAGTACAGTAGAGGCCTTGAGCATATGCAATGAAACAATATCCAGAAGTGTGTGTATGTGTGTGTGTATGTATGTGTGTGTGTGTGTGTGTTTGTGTGTGTGTGTGTTACCAGCTACTCGGGTCAAAAGATCTAAGGGCTAAAAGAGCTGATAGCATCAGAAAGCTCAAATAAATCAGACAGAGAGAGAGAGAGAAGCACGAGAGAGAGAGAGAGAGAGAGAGAGAGAGAAGCACACGAGGGGTACAGAAAGAAAGGGGTAAATATCGAGAGACAGAGAAGGTAAAGGTAGACAGAGAAAGAGATGAAAGAGAAAGAAGAGAAAAGGAGAGTGAGAAGAGAAGAAGTGGAAGAGGAGGATAGAGAGAGGAAGAGAAGGCTGATGGAGGGAGGGAGAGAGGAAAGGGTAAAGAGAGAGGCGGAGAAAAAGTGAAGGGCAATACAGAGAGAGAGTGAGGGATAGGGAGAGAAGGGAGAGAGAGTGAGGGAGAGAGAGAGTGAGGGATAGGGAGAGAAGGGAGAGAGAGAGTGAGGGATAGGGAGAGAAGGGAGAGAGAGAAGGGAGAGAAGGTGATAGAGAGACAGAGAGCAGAAAAAGAGGAGTGCTGACAGAGCGGTGTGTGATGGTGTGTGTCAGGCAGAGAGGATGCTCTGCTGTGTGACACACACACACACACACACACACACACACACACACACACACACACACACCTGGATGGCCTCTCTGTCAAAGCCATTCACTTCACTGCTACTCAGTCTGAATGGTGCATCCAAACAGCATAACGCCATCAGCACAAACACACACACACACAAACACACACAGACGCAGTGAAACAGCACAATGCCATCAGCACACACACACACACAAACACACACAGACGCAGTGAAACAGCACAATGCCATCAGCACAAACACACACACACACACACACACAGACACAGTGAAACAGCACAATGCCATCAGCACAAACACACACACACACACACACAGACGCAGTGAAACAGCACAATGCCATCAGCACAAACACACACAAACACACACACACACACAAACGCAGTGAAACAGCACAATGCCATCAGCACAAACACACACACAAACACACACAGACGCAGTGAAACAGCACAATGCCATCAGCACAAACACACACAAACACACACACAGTGAAACAGCACAATGCCATCAGCACACACACAAACACACACACACACACAGACGCAGTGAAACAGCACAATGCCATCAGCACAAACACACACACACACACACACACACAGACGCAGTGAAACAGCACAATGCCATCAGCACAAACACACACAAACACACACACAGTGAAACAGCAGAATGCCATCAGCACACACCAGTGTGGATGTGTATTTTCTCTGAAAATTGCATTTAAAGACACACCAGGCAGGTGGTAATTTCCCAGCTTCATAGATTAAGTGACTCATTACAGGTAAGATTAAGTGACTCATTACAGGGTGAATGAAGGTTCTCTCGGCAGCCCCAAGTGTAGATTCTGTGGTTACTACATTTGCAAGATCTTAATCAGCGGAGGCGTTTGTGAAACTGAATGAAACCAAAATTGTGTTTATTACCTTGTCGGTCAACGTAACGAATATGATCATCGCTGGTTCCTATTATTTGGTTTGCAAATAATTCCACATGGATAGGTGAGAATGTGCAAAGTTGTGGCTTTTTTTGTTTTTAATCAGTGTCTGTAGAGGGCGCTCCGGAGGCTTGCCTGGTACTGCTTTAAAACTCATAAAACCAGTAAGTTGAGTATTTGTCCATCTCTGGAATCAAAGTGAATGAGGGGTCCCAGACCTACAGTATAATCAGTGGAGATCATCTTGTTTGACGTCAGCCAGACTAGAGGTTGGTCATCTAGTCTTCTACTACTCTCCTCGTCTCGTCTGTAGATTTGAAAAAGGTAAGGAGTTTACGTCTGACATGGGTCTGCTCACATCTACTATGGTGAGTTTGCTCCCATCCTGTAGCTCAAATATAATATAATCCAGCACACATGAAGACAAAACAGCACACACTCTTTCTCATATAAAACACACCAGACACATTGGCTCATATCAAACTGGTCAAATGGAATGATTTATTAAGAAACATGGCAAGAAAACACAGTTCTGAGGAGAAATCAAGGCCCCTTATGATGTGTGACGTGTGATGTGTGAGTGCGTGTGTGTGTGTGTGTGACGCACTTAACCCCTGATGGAAGATCACACTCAAAGCACTTCAGATTGAATAATAACAATGAATACAGCCAATCATCAATCATCAATGAGTCTGTTCTTCCATCTCGTGGAAGCTCAGAGACCCCCCTTCCCACGCTGTTCTAGTTGAACAGGTGGGAGTTGCAATGGTGTTAACAGAAGGGCTGGGATGCAAAGACAAACACATCCAGACACACACAGTCCATCAACCACATACAGACACACACAGTCCATCAACCACATACAGACACACACAGTCTATCAAACACATACAGACACACACAGTCCATCAACCACATCCAAATGTACAGTCTGTATCCTGCAGGGATATACAGCAAAGGCTCTGCCTTCAGAGGGAAAACACTTGGTACAAAAAATAAAACAAACAAAAAAATGAAAAAAAAAGTTTGTGATGAGGAGGCACTGTGGTTTTGTGTAGAGAACACACACACACACACACACACACACACACACACACACACACACACACACACACACATATACACACACACATATACACACTCTCTCTCTCTCTCTCTTAGGCTTTTACTAGGACTGAAATATATGATCTTTGACCCCAACATACTCCGCCACGCAGTTAGCCATCACACACTGTCCAATGTACCTTCACACACACACATACACACACTGTAGGAGTCAGTAGCGGTCAGTTACCCCAGCACTCACAAGAAGAGCTCATCAGAGCAGCTCTCCTCTTCAAGAAGTAAACAAAAACAAACACAAAGCCCAAAACATAAACAAGGCAGCCATGTTGTTTGAGCGAGTCAGGAGAAGTGAAAGGCAGGAGGGTTAGGCCACCTGTCTATGTCAGCCAAACAAGACACAGCACATGGCCAAGCAGTGGTTACGGCTCAGAGACACGGAGGAGAGCATCAGCCACACACACACACACACACCACACATTTTTCCCCTGGGGTTACACTCCATAAGTGTGTGTGTGTGTGTGTATGTGTGCATATATATATGACAGTGTGCATGTATATATGCATATGTGAGTATGTGTGTGTGTGTGTGTGTGTGTGTGTGTTCTGAGCGGTGCTCCTAAGGTGGCAGGCGGATTTGTTGCAGCTGCTCTCTGAGTTTTCTGAAGCTGGGTCTGGCGACGGGGTCGAGAATCCAGCATTGCTTCATGACCTCGTAAGCGGCTGCTGGACAGCCGTCCGGTGCGTTCATCACATAACCCTTCTCCACCTGCGGCACCACGTCCTTCAGAGCCTGCCAACATGCGCGCGCGCACACACACACACACACACACACACACGCACATGCACAGACACACACAAGCACACACACACGCACACACCCTGTGTTAAACAGCTGAGCACAGCTACAGTTACCAGCAATCAGTTACCAAAGTGTAACATAGCTTGCGTGTGTGTGTGTGTGTGTGTGTGTGTGTGTCTGTGTACAGTGTACAATACTCACAATCTTGGGGTAGGGCACACGGCCAAAAGAATAGATCTCCCACAGCAGTATCCCAAAGCTCCACACGTCCGACTTGGTGGAAAATTTCTGATTACACACACACACACACACACACACACACACACACACACACACACACACACACACACACACACACACACACACACACACAGTGTTAATGTGCACTACCTTCTGCTTACATTCACACACACACACACACACATATATATATACACACACACACATATATACACACACACACACACACATATACACACACATTCCCCCAACCCCCCTTTTTTCCTACATGCAACTTGCAAGGTAAGTATAAGCGTGTAAAAAACATACAGGCAAGTGTAAAGCCCCAGCCTGAACACACACACACACAAACACACACACCTTCTCTCTGAGGGCCTCCGGTGCGGTCCACTTGACGGGAAGCTTGGCTGTGTCCTGTGTGGATGAGGCCTCCTTAGTCAGACCGAAGTCACTGACTTTGGCAATGTTGTCGTCGGACACTAGAACGTTCCGCGCTGCCAGGTCTCTGTGCACAAAGTTACTGGTCTCCAAATATTCCATGGCCTCACACACATCCCTGAGATCAACACACACACACACACACACAATTACAACTATTATTAAAGGTTGTTTGTTTGTTTGCATCTATCTATCAGCTGATATATAAATATATCTGTTTTTCTTTCTATCTTTCTATCAGTCGGTAAATATATCAATCTATCAGGACAATAAACCGACTATAAGCAGTCTATAAGCTGACAATAAGCAGCCTATAAGCTGACTATAAGCAGTCTATAAGCTGACTATAAGCAGTCTATAAACTCAGCACTTACACAGAGAACTTGAGCTGACATTTAGTATCAATCACCGTTCTGCCCCTGGTGCGCAGGTAATCAGCCAGACTACCCTGGGGTAGTTGGAGAGAGAGAGAGAGAGAGAGAGAGAGAGAGAGAGAGTAACAGAGGGAAGGGGAGAGAGGGGGAAAGAGCGAGAGAGGGAGAGAGAGTGAAGGAGAGGGACTCTTATCAGATCATAGGGACCAAAGGCATCTTAAAGAGTTACTACAAAAATATCCTACATAGCCACATACACAGCACCTAACGCACAACCCTGGACAGAGAGCCTAGACTCCTTAACAGATGCTTCTGTCCACAGTCACACTCATTATACTTGACCCAAACCAACCGAACACATGAGCAGTGAATGTGGCCAGAGAAGTCTGAACAGGAGTAAGCAACCTCTGATGTGGCACTGAGGGGGGCAGCCATGCTGAAGAGGTTGCTGTGCTGGTACTGAAAGACGATCTGTTTGTTTATGTTTACACATATTACAAGAAATAAACGTCCCAAATGCAATGATTGTGGCAGACATGTGTCAGTGTGTGAGTGCTAACCTTGGCCATGAACTCGGTGACGATATAGAGTGTACCGTTCTCCTCCACAATCACCCCCAGCAGCTGCACCAGGTTAGGATGTCTCAGCTGACTGCAGTGGACAGAGAACACACACAAGCACACACAGTATTACTCCTTTCAATCTATTACTGAACTACTTCAGTAGTTCCTCTATTGCACACAGTACTGTACTGATTATTCATGAGGCCACTATAACACATGTAGCAGAGTGGCTCCACTGCTATGTTGATGATGCCAGTACTGTAAGGATGTGACTGCTGTCCAAATAGCTCAATTGTATCTGTGTGGGCACATGTGATATGTGTAGGAGTGTGTGTGTGTGTGTGTGTGTGTGTGCTTACGTCATGATGGAAGCCTCAGCCACGAATGCCTGTGCCGTGGCGTCATGTTTGATACACTTCACCGCTACCCTACTGCCTCTGTAGTCTCCCTCCATTACATCTGTAAGGGTACAGTACACAGTCAACACACACACACACACACACTCAACACAAACACCCACACACACACAACAAAAACACATACACACACACACACACAAAACACACACACACACACAACACAAACACACACTCAACACAAACACACACTCAACACAAACACCCACACACACACACAACAAAAACACATACACACACACACACACACACACACTCAACACAAACACACACACAACAAAAACATTCACACACACTGCTGCTCTCGTATTTCACAAGTCTCCCTCCATTACTTTTGTATTGGTAGAAAATACCAAAATACACACACACACACACACACACACACACACACACACACACACACACACACACACACACACACACACACACACGCACACACACACAGAAAGACCTAAGAGCTTGGCATCACACCTACCTCCAAACTCTCCTTTTCCAATAGTTTGAAGCAGTTTTAACTCTTTCCTGTTTAGGGACCATCCACCTAGAGGACAGCAGTCAGATGGAACCCAGTTAGGTCAGATGAAGCAGGAAAGGCAGACAAAGCCACATTCCAAGCTCTTCTGCTGCTCCGCCATAGCAACCATCTTAGCGACGTTCTTTTGGCCCTCTTGTTCTGGCCTCTTTTGTGTTTCCATTTTACACAGAAGTATATGAGAGTAACAAGCTACTATGACGTCCACTCAAAATTCATCTATTTGTTTGTAAACACACATCACCATCATAATGCATGAACACACTCTCTCCCCTGTCCTTCTCAACTGACTGACTCAGAGTGTGTGTCCATTCACTTCCTCTCACACACACACAAACCCATGAGAGTGTGTGTTAAAGTCTTACTTCGGGAGAACTCATCCTGCGCCGCCACAGTCCCCTCCTCCAGTTTGGGTTTGATGAGCTTAGTGCACAGACCATCAGCATCTTTGGTGTAGTGCTGCAGACAGACAGACAGGGGGCGATATTGAGATAATACAGGCCATGAGTGCACAGACCTTGGGAGAATGTTCATTTGCACAGGGAATATAATCTCTGGGTCCGATCACTTGGCTTGTAAACAAATGTACATGTGTGCTGAAAAAATCCTTTATGTGTGTTTATGGCACAATACCCTACAGTTAGTTAATAGGGAGCTAATAGTGACTTATTTAATATGTAGGCCTGTTTAATAGTGATTGATTTAACATGTAGGCCTGTTTAATAGTGACTGATTTAATATGTAGGCCTGGTTAATGGTGACTTATTTAACATGTAGGCCTGGTTAAAAGGAGATGTTGAGAATCCTCTGTGATTCACCACACATTATCTACCTTTGCCATCATGACCACTGCCAAAGTCAAATTCAGAACACAACAGTACGACCCATCACATGACTGTAAAATCCCTTCAAAGCCAATGTCTCAAATGTCTCAGTGTAATCAGTCCTTCATGCTGACATTTAAAATGCAGTGGAGTCAAAAGGACATTTGTCTTCAAAATGTAATGAAGTGAAAGTCACAAGTCTACCCAAGTAGAGTCCAAATACCTGAAAAAAGTGGAGTGGAGTTGATGTGGCAGCACAGACCTGGTTATTTACTCTCTCTTTGTGTTTACATGATTTCTCAAGTAGTGCTAATGTGAACACCACACACACACACACACACACACACACACACACACACACACACAGCCCTGAGAAGAGTCCATCTGAATTACTGCAGGGCAGTAGGCTGCTTCAGGCAGTGAGGGAGTAGAGTGCAGCACACAGCATGTCCACCAGGGGGCAACACAACACTACTGAGCTGTTACGTCACAAGAGGAAGTCTGGTGACCACAGAGCAAGTCCAGGCAGTCATGTCATGGTGTGTTGTCTCTCTACTGTCCACACATTTGTGTGTGTGTGTGTGTGAGTGAGAGAGAGAGAGAGAGTGGAGGACTGCTGAAAGACATTAATCATGATGTGAGAATCTGAAATGGGTAAAAACAGAATGGAGGACTCAACTACAACCTTTAGGCAGTGAAAGCCCGTCGCTAACACACACACACACACACACTAACACACACACACAGCAGGGCCAGCGGCTGTAGTGAAAGCTGTGTGTTTAAGGAGAGTAAGTGATGTGGAACTGCTATTTGCTCTTCCGCTCTGCAACTTCCTATTCACCCAACTGTTCCAGGAACTGCCCTAACTCATTAGATGCAAGTCTGCAAGCCCTGATAC
>JAIFZK010000007.1:27080000-27085000 GCA_027481765.1 Tenualosa thibaudeaui
TGGGGCTGGGTGTGAGGGGGGGGGGGGGGGTGTCCTCTTACAGACTTATATGAAGTCACACAGCAGCATCAGACTTGGTGCTTCACTGATAAAAAACACACACACAAACAACACACCATCTTCAGAGAGCAAGTGACCATTAAACCAGCAAGTTCATTCAGACACTGGCAATGCATCTACTGTGTGTGTGTGTGTGTGTGTGTGTGTGTATCAGTACTAGAATGGTATGCCAAACACACTTTAGCAATACTAATAACTGATGTACACTGCCATAATGAAGAAAGCCAGACTCATAATAAAGACCGTATCTCACAATCACACAAGCAGCCTGGGGCTGATAGCCACACATGCACACGCATGCGCGCACACACACACACACACACACACACACACACACACACACACACTGCAGCCTGCACTGCATCACCAATGTCTTGCAGTAAAGTCTCAGGAAGTGAAGTCAAAAGCCACAGATGAAACAGGCTGATGCTGATTTTCCACTTGCAGAGGCAGGAAGTGGGTAGAAGGGCGAGGAGGCAGCAGTAAGAGTTCACACACACACACACACACACACACACACACACACACACACACACACACACACACAGGGGGTCAGGTCTGCTCTTGCTTATCAAGGGCAAGAGCAGCTATTTTAAGAAGCACCTTTTTAAACCTTTTAAATACCAACGACCGAGCTACTATTAGTCTCAGAGAGACACCACTGGGGCAAAGAGAGACGCCACTGGGGTAGAGAGAGAGACACCACTGGGGTAGAGAGAGACACACCACTGGGGTAGAGAGAGAGACACCACTGGAGTAGAGAGAGACACACCACTGGGGTAGAGAGAGAGACACCACTGGGGTAGAGAGAGACACCACTGGGGTAGAGAGAGAGACACCACTGGGGTAGAGAGAGAGACACCACTGGGGCAAAGAGAGACGCCACTGGAGTAGAGAGAGACACACCACTGGGGTAGAGAGAGAGACACCACTGGGGCAAAGAGAGACGCCACTGGAGTAGAGAGAGACACACCACTGGGGTAGAGAGAGAGACACCACTGGGGTAGAGAGAGAGACACCACTGGGGTAGAGAGAGACACACCACTGGAGTAGAGAGAGACACACCACTGGGGTAGAGAGAGACACACCACTGGGGTAGAGAGGAGAGAGAGACTCCACTGGGGTAGAGAGAGACACACCACTGGAGTAGAGAGAGACACACCACTGGGGTAGAGAGAGACACACCACTGGGGTAGAGAGAGAGAGACACCACTGGGGTAGAGAGAGAGACTCCACTGGGGTAGAGAGAGACACCACTGGGGTAGAGAGAGAGACACCACTGGGGTAGAGAGAGAGACACCACTGGGGTAGAGAGAGAGAGACACCACTGGGGTAGAGAGAGACTCCACTGGGGTAGAGAGAGAGACACCACTGGGGTAGAGAGAGACTCCACTGGGGTAGAGAGAGAGACACCACTGGGGTAGAGAGAGACTCCACTGGGGTAGAGAGAGACTCCACTGGGGTAGAGAGAGAGACTCCACTGGGGTAGAGAGAGACTCACCACTGGGGTAGAGAGAGAGACACCACTGGGGTAGAGAGAGAGACACCACTGGGGTAGAGAGAGAGACACCACTGGGGTAGAGAGAGAGAGACACCACTGGGGTAGAGAGAGACTCCACTGGGGTAGAGAGAGAGACTACACTGGGGTAGAGAGAGAGACTACACTGGGGTAGAGAGAGAGAGACACCACTGGGGTAGAGAGAGACTCCACTGGGGCAGAGAGAGACACCACTGGGGTAGAGAGAGACACCACTGGGGTAGAGAGAGAGACACCACTGGGGTAGAGAGAGACTCCACGGGGGGCGAGAGAGACTCCACTGGGGTAGAGAGAGAGACACCACTGGGGTAGAGAGAGAGACACCACTGGGGTAGAGAGAGACTCCACTGGGGTAGAGAGAGACTCCACTGGGGTAGAGAGAGACTCCACTGGGGCAGAGAGAGATGCGAGTGGTTGCCAAGAGAGACGCCACTGGGAGAGAAACTAAACAAAAAACCCCAATCCCAATTAATAGCATAAATGGCGTGTTTCTCTTGCAGGACAGGAGAAGACCCAAGATCAATGCATCTCTATTACTGTGTGGGTATCAATGCATCTCTATTACTGTGTGGGTATCAATGCATCTCTATTACTGTGTGGGTATAAATGCATCTCTATTACTGTGTGGGTATAAATGCATCTCTATTACTGTGTGGGTATCAATGCATCTCTATTACTGTGTGGGTATAAATGCATCTCTATTACTGTGTGGGTATCAATGCATCTCTATTACTGTGTGGGTATAAATGCATCTCTATTACTGTGTGGGTATCAATGCATCTCTATTACTGTGTGGGTATCAATGCATCTCTATTACTGTGTGGGTATAAATGCATCTCTATTACTGTGTGGGTATCAATGCATCTCTATTACTGTGTGGGTATAAATTACAAATTCTCAGAGTTTCGTGGGTTGTGGGCGGGAGTGGACATACGCATTGTGGGATTGGGCACGTTGCGGGCACGTTGCGGGCACGTTGCGCACACGTTGCGGGTGCAGGCGGTAGTGGTCCGAAATTCAGCAGGAGCAGGATGAAAAAACCCAGTCCCACGCAGTTCTCTAGTGTGGGGAAGAACTTTTAATTTAATACAACAGAGGGTGTGTGTGTGTGTGGGGGGGGGGGGGGGGGACTCCGACATTTAATACAACAGAGGGTGTGTGTGAGATGTTCTTGAGAAAGCAGAAACGAGAGATGAGAACCAGGTTCTTTTCATAGAGCTCTCACTTTCAGTTGGCCAGTTTCTATAACCACAGCAGACACGGAAGTGCACACACACACACACACACACACACACACACACACACCTTCTGCTCTCCACTACCACCAGCTCTGGGGCCAGGATCAGCTGGGAATGTGAATCTCTGCAAGGAGAACTGGTCCGTTAGTCGGATTATGAGCTGTTAAAACACAGAGAGAGAGAGGGAGAGAGAGAGGGAGAGAGAGAGAGGGAGAGAGAGAGGGAGAGAGAGAGGGAGAAGGAGAGGGGGAGAGAGAGGGAGAGAGAGAGGGAGAGAGAGAGGGAGAGAGAGAGAGGGAGAAGGAGAGGGAGAGAGAGAGAGGGAGAAGGAGAGGGAGAGAGAGAGAGAGAAGGAGGGAGAAAAGGAGGGAGTGATAACTGACAGTTCTCATGCCGACTCTTCTGCTTCCTGCTTGATGACTGTTAACCACATAAGTGCTGCCTCCACAGCAGGGCTTCTCCAACTGTATTGGGCAGGGTGTGTGTGTGTGTGTGTGTGTGTGTGTGTGTGTGTGTGTGCAGCAGGGCTTCTCCAACTGTATTGGGCAGGGTGTGTGTGTGTGTGCAGCAGGGCTTCTCCAACTGTATTGGGCAGGGTGTGTGTGTGTGTGTGTGTGTGTGTGTGCAGCAGGGCTTCTCCAACTGTATTAGGCGGTGTGTGTGTGTGCAGTGGGGCTTCTCCAACTGTATTGGGTGGGGTGTGTGTGTGTATGTGTGTGTGTGTGTGTGTGTGTGTGCGCAGCAGGGCTTCTCCAACTGTATTAGGCGGTGTGTGTGTGTGTGCAGCAGGGCTTCTCCAACTGTATTGGACGGTGTGTGTGTGTGTGTGTGTGCAGCAGGGTTTCTCCAACTGTATTGGGCAGTGTGTGTTTGTGTGTGTGTGTGTGTGTGCAGCAGGGTTTCTCCAACTGTATTGGGCAGTGTGTGTGTGTGTGTGTGTGTGTGTGTGTGTGTGTGTGTGTGCAGCAGGGTTTCTCCAACTGTATTGGGCAGTGTGTGTGTGTGTGTGTGTGTGTGTGTAGCAGGGGGGGCCCTCATGGTGCAGGACCCCTTATAATTGCAACACACATTTAACCATATTAGTGTTTAGTTATTTGTTCTGTTAGATACTGTTGAAGTCTTTTATTCTAAAAACATATACCACATTAGTTTTAAACAGTCTTTCTGTTGCATTTGACAAAACCTGGTAGTATGTAAAAGCAATTTTTAAAGAACATTCATTTGGCAGTTGACATTGATGCCTGAGCAAAGCATGCAGACAGGCTGATGTGAGCAGTCAAACTAGGCTGCTACTGATCGGTGGGGCTTTTCTCCCTGTAAGCAGGCTCAGATACACGGGTGGGCCCACTTAGAGTGACAGCTGGCCCATCCAATCAGAGAATCAGTTTGACAGACGCTACATTTTGGGGTTTTCTTTTCCCTAACTAATTGCAAATTCTGAAGATTCTGAAGTGCAGCAATGTAAAGCTACTGCAACCTAAGTGACGATGATAAAATTAAAATAATAAAATAATCAGAGACTAATCTTAACATAGGTTTCCTCCTAACTTAAATCATAATCAGAAACTAATCTTAACATAGGTTTCCTCCTAACTTAAATCATAATCAGAAACTAATCTTAACATAGGTTTCCTCCTAACTTAAATCATAATCAGAGACTAATCTTAACATAGGTTTCCTCCTAACTTAAATCATAATCAGAGACTAATCTTAACATAGGTTTCCTCCTAACTATCTTAACCTTCCCAAGTTTCCTCCTCACTGACCAGTGTTTCAGTTCAGAGTTCAAATGCAACCTTGATTTAGGCTACTAGATCAACAAATGCAACCTTGATTTAGGTCACTAAATCAACAAATGCAACCTTGATTTAGGTCACTAAATCAACAAATGCAACCTTGATTTAGGCTACTAGATCAACAAATGCAACCTTGATTTAGGTCACTAAATCAACAAATGCAACCTTGATTTAGGTCACTAAATCAACAAATGCAACCTTGATTTAGGTCACTAAATCAACAAATGCAACCTTGATTTAGGCTACTAGCCAAAACATTTGAATTATTATGATGCAAATAATATGCTCTGGTGGACTGTGTAACAAGGACATTGTCTATGACCTGCTTTGCACTGAACCAGAAATCTTACCCTATAATCAGTGACATAA
>JAIFZK010000007.1:27090000-27117500 GCA_027481765.1 Tenualosa thibaudeaui
GACCCTTTAACTCAACACAACACACATGTTTATGTTTTTTCCCACTTCTAGGAAAGTTTAGAGACAACCCTGACCTCTAGTATCAGTCCACTGTCAGCAAAACCAGCTCAAGTTTAAACACATCTTCCAAAGAAGCTGAGCCGGGGTAGCCATCACTGCTCACTTAGAGCGATGAAGCGCTAACTATTCCCTCCTCTGTCTGGACACACACACACACACACACACAGATACTGAGGCAGGCAGCTAAGATCAAACACACACACAATGAAAAGAAACATGATCACGTGACACGCACAGACACAGACACACACACATGCTAAGCCTGTTCAGGTTTTGTCCATTTTTGGGGCAGTTATTAAGCAAGTGAAGAGGCGGTGATGTCACTCTCCACCAGCATCAGTTCATCTGGGCAGGATTGGGCATGTTCAGAACATCAGAACCCCAGGCACTCTGCTCTCTTTCCCTCTCTCTCTGAGTCTGTTCTTTACTGTGTCAGAGGCCATTCCAGTGCTACATGTCAACTGTGCTCCCAAAGCCAGCGGCACCATTCATGATCAAAGTGCATAAGTGTATTTTCTACATGGACTACACACAATTCATCCCACTGTCCTTTACCTTTACATGTGTTTACACACACACACAGTTGTTGTGAGAGAGTGGGTCTTTACGTTCTCAGCACACACACACACACAGTTGTTGCAAGAGCGCAGGTCTTTACGTTCTCAGCACTGTGGAGTGTTTCCACATCAGAGGTGAGGCTCACTAGCATGTTAGCTAGGAGAGCTAAAGAGAGCCAGCATCTGTATGTTAGCTCACTAGCGTGTTAGCTAAGAGAGCTAAAGAGAGCCAGCATCTGTATGTTAGCTCACTAGCGTGTTAGCTAGGAGAGCTAAAGAGAGCCAGCATCTGTATGTTAGCCTGCTCCAGAGTGCACACTCACAGGAGAGGAAACTCAGGCCCAGCAAGATTAATGCATCTCTACAACTAAACTGTTTCCAGCCTCACACCTCACACACACAAGGGCCTGGTCGCCGACACCAAACATGCTACACACACACACACACACACACACACAAGGGCCTGGTCGCCGACACCAAACGTGACATACAGACAAAGGCCTGGTAGCCAACATACACACACAGGCCATGTTACACACACACACACACACACACACACACACAGACCCGGTAGCTGACACCAAACATGTTACACACACGTACACGTACACACGTACACACACACACACACACACACACACACACACAGACCTGGTAGCTGACACCAAACGTGTTACACACACACCAAACATGCTCCATGTCATACTAAAAGAGCAGATGGCGTTAGAGAACTTTCTAAAAGACAGAGGTGAAGCGGAAGCTCCATTTACATTTCTGCATTTAGCAGACGCTTTTATCCAAAGAGACACAACTTGTCAACCATCGAGTGTTCAGGGCCAGTCTCCCCTAGAGCAACTTAGGGTTAAGTGCCTTGCTCAAGGGGCACAACGGTGGCAGCTGGGATTCAAACCGACAATTTTTCAGGCTACTTGCACGCTACTTAGGTTCCTTAACCTCTACACCACCACCACCCGTGGAGGACTGGATCATGTCTGTCTGGATATTTTAATGTCAGCACAGACAAGCTACAGCCTTCAATAGAGACACAACAAGACACAAACAAACAATACAAACCTAATGTGTGACATTCTCATCTGCAAGGCTCTGAATACAAAAATCAGACACATACACACACACACACACACACACACACACACACACACACACACACACACAAAGAGAGAATTCCTCACTTCAACTCAGAGTAGACCACAGAATTGTAAAGAAGAATACACCCAAGGAGAGTTCTACCTCTGCTCCTCTGATTCAGCGCTCTCAGGTCCCACTGAGAAACTAAATCTCCCGTTCTGCTCTGTGTACAGCCAGAGCAGAGTTCTGCAGTGTTCTAACGGGAGAACATGTTCTCCTGAGTGTGGTGTCCCTCTCAGAGATGAAGAGACACATCCCAGCTGGTGTCCGGCACTGACAGCAGAAAGTCATAATATAATCATTCCCTTGTGTCTCCTCCTGCCCCACCACACACACACACACACACTGACCCAACCCAACCCACTCCTGCAGCAGAGGGGCCTCTTCCCGCTGGGCATGAGTTCCTCCAGTGGCCCTTTGATGCCCACATGGAGCTGCTGCCCTGTCATCATGAGAGCAGCGGGAGGTGGGGAGTGTGTATGTGTGTACACAGTCTGAGTTACATAGGCGATTTAGCTGAGAGTGTGTGTGTGTGTGTGTGTGAGAGAGAGAAATCCTAACCTAAACCTCCACAGGTTGGTAGACAGACTAGCCAGCTGCACAGTGAGACACTTTTGCTCAAAACACCACAGACACACACACCCACACACATACACACGCACACCTGTCCAGCTCTGCTAGGGGCCGGGAACACCTCTGGAGGCCACCCATATCCACATTCATACCCACACACAGACACACACAAAGACACACACACATGAGCAGAGAGAAAGACAGTGAGAGGGAGAGAGGGAGACACATAAAATGACTCCATAGGACTCCCCAGGATACACTGCCACACCCACACACACACACACACACACACACACACACACACACACACACACACACACACACACAAGGAGTAGGGATAAGATGCTATAAAATGCCAAGGGACACCAAAGGCCTGCTCTAAGTGTGTGTGTGTGTGTGTGTCAGAGTGAGAGCAGGCTGAGCTCAATGATAAGATCAGAGAGAAATGAAAACAGCAAAGACACAACCGAGTGTGTGTGGGTTCACACACACACACACACACACACACACACACACACACACACACACACACACACACACACACACACACACACACACACACACACACACACACACACACACACACACACACACTATAAGACACACCAGCTAAATGCTGATTAAAGGGTTGGGGATGCCTGCCGTTGCCTTCCTGGGCCGTGTGAGTGTCTCCTGGGCCGTGTGTGTGTGTGTGTGTGTGTCCTCACCTTCTCTGAGGGAGCCTGCAAATGTGGGGCTGTAAAAGTCCAAGCTTCACCACACACACCACACACCACCATTGTAGGCAACAGGAAAATGTGCTTGGGAAAGAGCTGATCCACTCCAGAAGGGGAAATCCCACCAATGACTGGAGACTATCTATTCAAACGCCGTACTGTAGGCCCAGACTGCTCAACAAGTCTTCCCTTTACAGAGGGACCAGGGAAACACTGGACAACAATCACCTGTTTAGAGGAGGACTATCCAGACACTGCACACCACAGTGCCTGTTTACAGAGGGAACCATCCAAACTGCATGCTGACCTTTCTCAGAGGACTTTAGAACTGTCAGCAACCACCAAACACTTGGTCTAGTCTTAGACCTTTAGTGTATCAGACAGACCAGCTCAACGCCATAGTGTGAACCTCAGGAAACTCCCTCTGACACCATAGAGATCTGCTCTGAAACACAGACCGATTCCATAGAAACCTTCTCTGAAACACAGACTGATATCATAGAGATCTGCTCTGAAACACAGACCGATTCCATAGAAACCTTCTCTGAAACACAGACTGATATCATAGAGATCTGCTCTGAAATACACACTGATATCATAGAATCTTCTCTATGATGAGCAAATGAGCAAAGAGACGGAGAAGTGAAGAACGCTGCAGCCCTGCAGGTACATACTTTACTTGTCATTGTTTCACACGTGAGACATGTACACAAGCCAGCAGATGTTGCAAGCAGCCATTGTTGTTACCAGAGCTGTTTACTGAGCTCGCTGTGTTTTCGTCATTCGAGGGGTGTGTGTCAATCCAATCTTGGCTGCTGCTGCTCTGCCTGCTGAGAAAAATGTGATTATCTGTGTGTCCTAGCTCGATTTTGAGTAGGCCGGTTTGGTTCGATTTCAGTCAGACTAAGGTGTATACATGCATTTTAAAAGTTTAATTTGGGCTGGATTAAGGAAAACATTTGTTTTTATCTTAGTGCATGTAAACGTACTGACTGATGCCATGGGGATCTGCTCTGAAACTCACACACTAATACCATAGAGAACTGCTCTGATACTCACACACTAATACCATAGAGAACTGCTCTGATACTCACACTGTTGCCATAGAGATCCACACTGTGCTGGAGTAGAGTGGTGTCACTTTCTCAACCACACTCTTTCAGTGCTGTGGTGTTCAGACACATTCCTAGTGATGTTGGGCAACAACATTTCCATCTGAAAAACTTCAAAGGCAAATTCTCTCCATCATCCAATCATAGCGCACGGATCCAGTCATGTGACCACACAACAACAGTGCAGCAAACAAGCACTTCTAATGAATTTGACCTTTGACTCTGCAGCTCAGTGAAGAACTATGTATATCATCTGGGAGCTGCATGATGGCTTTGCTACAGACAGGTGTGTTTCTGTCCGTGGGATGTGTGTGTGTGAATGTGTGGCATTGCAGCAGGGAGCTGGTGTGTTTCTGGCAGTGGGATAGTGTGTGTATCTGTGAATTACAGAAGTGAACAAGTGCCCAACAAGTGTGTGTGACAGTGCCCAGTGAGTGTGTGTGTGTGTGTGTGTGTGTGTATGAGACAGTGTGTCCAGATTGTGTGTATGTGAGTGTGTGAGACAGTGCACACATGCATGAGAGCCTAGTGAGTGTGTGTATGACAGACAGTGCCCAGCAAGTGTGTGCGAGACAGTGCCCAGTAAGTGTGTGTGTGAGACAGTGCCCAGTGAGTGAGGGAGTGTGTCTGTGTGTGTAAGACAGTGCCCAGTGAGTGTGTGTGTGTGAGACAGTGTTCAGTGAGTATGTGTGCAAGACAGTATCCCGTGAGTGTGTGTGTAAGACAGTATCCCGTGAGTGTGTGTGTAAGACAGTGTCCAGTGAATGAGTGTGTGTGTGTGACAATGCCCAGTGACTGTGTATGTGTGTGGATCAATGTCGAGCAAGTGTGTGTGTGTGTGTGTGTGTGTGTGTGTGTGTGTGTGTGTGTGTGTGTGTGTGTGTGTGTGTGTGTGTGTGTGTGTGTGTGTGTGTGTGTGCGCGCGCACATGTGTGTGAGACAGTGTCCAGTGAGTGTGTGTGAGACAGTGCCCAGCCAGTGTGTGTGTTTGTGAGACAATGCCCAGTGACTGGGTATGTGTGTAGATCAATGTCCAGCAAGTGTGTGTGTGTGTGTGTGGGCGTGTGTGCGCATGTGTGTGTCAGTGCCCAGCGAGTGTGTGTGAGACAGTGCCTAGTGTCTGTGTGTGTGTGTGTGTGTGTGTGTGTGACCGTGCCCAGTAAGTGTGTGGCATGGCCAAGCAGGAAGTGGAAGGCTATGACCTTCACTGTGGCTGTTTAAATCAATCTCTTGTTCATGAATTCAAATGAGGAAGGCTGTTCAAACTGGCAGCAAGTGGGGGGTGGGGGGGACACAGATTTGAATAATTGGCCATTTGACTGGGGGGGGGGGTGAGACTTTATTACAATATGGCTCTTCAACTCAATCATTTGCAAATGCTGCTTTGGAAAGAACAGCACAGAAACTGAAGCAGTGTATTCAACTGTGAACTCAAATTGTCAGCAGGTTTCCAACGTGTTCCAACACGTAGCCTCCTGGTGTGGAATCTATGTGTGTGTGTGTGTGTGTGAGAGAGAGAGAGAGTGTGAGTTTCTCACAGGGAGATAAACAGCAAACCTGTTCTGTTCTGCTGGGCTAAATTGTTGGTCTGACACAAATGTTCACTGTAAACATGCACACTGCAGACATATGCACTTAAATGCAATAAGGAGCATTTATCAATTACAGAAAAGTGTGTGTGTGTGTGTTTGTGCTGGAGCAGTCATATGTGGTGTAACACCTAGTTCTGCACAGCTGCAGCAGCAGCATGCATGGCTCTCTACAGAGCTGGGGCAACACACTGACACATCGGAACTATGCAACACACACACAGACACACTTCTGAACAGACCCTCGACTGTAGGTGTGTGTGAAAGGGATACATAAACTTCACTGCAATAGAAGATTACAAGCTTCACAAACACACCCACCTCTGAAGGGACAAGCAAAACTCACTGACACACACACACACACACACACACACACACACTGGCAGGGAGAAGCAGGTCATTGTGGATCCCCGCCATGCTCACTGTGTTTTCTCGCTGGATTCAGTGGCTTGTGTTAAATCACTTCCTGCACTTTCCAACTGGCCCTCAGTCGCCACCAGACAAGCAGCCTGAACCAGTGCAGAGGAGAGAGAGAGAGAAACAGAGGCCCAGAATAGACTCACAGTCTCAGCAGCCTAAGAGTCTCCCTCCACCTATACACACACAGACACACACAGACACACACGCGCGCACACGCGCACACACACACACACACCACAAAGCCCCAGAGCTGACACAGGCGGGCAGAAAACCCCAAAGAGACCACAGACCAAGAGTTCCCCAGCCTCAGCCTCTCCCTTTACAAGAAGCCCACAGGCCTCCAGTGGTTGCTCCACACAGGCCAGTGGGCTGGCGGGCACTGAGCACCATTCCCCTGCCTGCTGTGGGTCAGGGGCCCTCCTCTTGTGTGGTGGACACAGTGGTGACACACCCCCCTTTACACCCTGCTGGTTCCTCTGCTGTGTGTGTGTGGCGGCGGGTGGGCAGGCTGGCAGCTAGCCAGGACCGTGTGTGTAGCATCCACTCCAGGAGAAGAGACAGGGCCAGCTGTGTGTGGATAGGCCCCGGATAGACCCCTGCCACTTCATTTATGGGCCCAAGTCAGACACACACACAGTCACAATGTGGCCATTCTCAGAAGGGGGCTGATCTGTGGCAGGAGGAGGGCAAATACAGCTGCTGCTCCCAACAGAACAGCATGGGACACTCCAGAGACAGGGAGAGAGATGGTGTGTGTGTCAGAGAGAGAAAAGGAGGAAGAGAGTACTTATGAGAAAGAGAGGCAGAGAGATGGTATGTGTGATGTGTATGTGTGAGAGAGGAGGAGAGAGAGATGCGAATGAGAGAGAAACAGAGAGAGACAGAGAGCGAGTTCTGTGTGTAAGAGAGAGCACGAGATGGTTTTCCTGCACTAGAGTTCCCTTTTCCGCCCCGGCCAGCGGTGACACGCGAATAAGACCAGACACGTCTCTTTCTAATAGTTTAAATTCCAGAGTCTTTTATAAACATCCACAGGCCATCCGCCTCCCCATCTCAGCACCACGCTCGCAAATAGAACACATCTTCCGAAAAGATGAGTTTGAGAACAGAGCTAGACCTCGCTCAATACTGTAGTACTGTGTGCGGAACTCTTAACTGCACTGAAACTCGGAGTCAGCGAGCGAGCGCAGGCATGCAACCCAACCGGAACAACACAAAATACTGTTCGATAAAACACACTAAATTCTAAAGTAGCATTTGATCGTAGAGCGTCCACGGATAAGTAGGCTTAGGCTGTGATATATTACAGAGTGCCATTGGCTAGTGCCATAAAAAGAACATTCTTGCAATCGATGACATGTTAACAGGAAGTATGCCACAAATAGCAGGAGCTTTTTTTAACCTTTCGACGTGGGTCTGTGTCTGCTTGAAGAGAGAAAGTAACGAACAGTAACCATCTTAAACAAACTAAAATCTCACTACCCTCTCTGTAAGAGTCACTGCACATTGTGTGAAACATTTTAACATCATAAAGTGAGTTCCACTTGAGACGCGACTACGCCCTCCTAAATCAACGCGGCAAAGTGACAGGGGCAGCCTAACGGCAGCAAATGAGAGAGGACGGCTGGTGCCAAAATACCTGTGTCCACTTTGGATGCGCAGGGCTGTCGCTGTTCTTCGGCTTGAGAGGGGAGAGAGGAGGGCGTCTTAGTTCGGTCTTGCTCTAGTGTTCCTCTCGGCTCCAAGTGCGCTCATGGGCGAGACGAGCAGCTCCACAACTTTGGCAATAGAGCAGCACCCGCGCGGATGTGGTCAGTTCCTCACGCCTTGTTAACAATCCGCTATTGCTGCATAAAACGATCACAGTAACTGACTAAAAATATTTGCGCTTACCGTTAGTTATTTAAAGGCATTTAAAGCTACTACACTAACAAAAGATAAAACAACTGTTTAACTGGGTTGTTGCACGAATTACAGTTGCAAAGGACGGAACGTTTTGATGTTAGAAAAAGAGAGATCTGTACGCGCGCCTAGCGGAAATGCGACCATTGCCAGAACAGCAATGCGAGATGAAGCGGAGAGAATGACTTTGCGCCTCGGGCATCAAATCTACCGGCGACGCAAGGAGGCACCAGTGCGTACGCTGGCGTTTTTCTCCGACTGCTGTATCTGAAGTATTCAGGCCTTCCTGGCGAGAGGAAATACACCTCGTTCAGTTAGACACCCAATACGCATGCGCCACACCAAGGGGCACACCTCTTCAGTTGAAGCCACCATACAATGTGAATGCAGCGTTCACTTGAGTATACCGTGGCCCCAAATCAGTCTTCTTTTGTGCAGTATGCAACAGCATTGGTCAGATCACCTAATTAAATCTGCACATCGAAAGTGTTAGATGCTGATCTGGAAATGATCTACGAAACAAAACATATATCACTTATATGCTATTAAAAACGCTTTGGTGAATTCGTCAACTTGTTTATTTTTGTTCCATTTCAATATAACATTGGTGAGATGTCTCAGACCATTATATCACAATCTTGAGCCCCTCAAAAGGTTCAGATTCGGGAGGCTATGTGCCCACCGCCACAGAAAACAAGAAAACGAACAAGCAACAGGAAGGAATCATTTGAAATGTAAGTGCCTGAAAATCATTTAAAACATTTTTTCCACCACACCTGGCCAGTTTGTGAAGGCGTCCCTTTTACACGAGGTTAGGGATCCATCACAAGGACACTGATCACAATAATATTAACCAATGTGAAGGTTTCTGCATTATCTGAAGAAAAACAAGACAGAACAGCATCGGCATCCAGAGTGTATTAGATAACAAAATATCAGCACTGATATTCTTTCAAGAACAAAGAAAGTGTTTGAAAAAAGAAATGACAATGTTTCGGCGGGCTTGGAAGAAAAACAGGGCGTTCTAGTTGACTGAATGTTTAATAATGGATATGACGCCACCTAGTGGCCAATGACAACGCTTACTTTTTGCAGACAAACTGGATGCCGTCATGTATCAGTAACGTTTTGACCTGAATGTTTCACATTTGTACTTTTTGCTACAATCATCTATGTGCATACAGCGATTCCCCTCCTCCACATATACACACACACCCACACTAAAGAAATGCTGTGCCATGTGAGAAATGAATTATCTGAAAATATGTTTATACAGCCTCATATTTGTTAAATCATCTGAGATCTGAGCTATCTAAGCAGATATAAGCAGATACATCCATAACAGCCGTAATTATAAAATTACCCACCAACCCACCAAAGCTGTAATGGTGATCACATATACTGGATCCTTTATATCATGGTCAACTACAATTGTGTCTCCATGGTCTTCAAACAGTAATTATGGCTGAGTTGAACATATTCAGATGTACTTCAGAAAGCATGAGTGTGTGTGTGTGTGTGTGCATTTTCTAATTAAAACCAGATAATTGACCACATTAAGGTTGATTTCAGTGTAGCTCTGAGAAGCGCCTCCGCTGTGGTGTACTGTAGCAATACTCCAGCGTAGCTCAGAGGAGCACTTTAACTGTTGTATGTAGACATACTGTAGCCAAGCTAGCGCTACTCCGCTAGCACTAGTGCTACTCCTCCCATGCACAGCAGGATAGCAGGTCAACCTAGAGCAGTTTTAGGGACCAGATGGAGTCCCCATTAAAGCCAAACACATGAGATGGAAACAACATCCACGGCTAAGCATTTGTGAACGCGGACAGACAAAGATGGAAACAGCATCCACGGCTAAGCATCTGTGAACGCGGACAAAGATCGAAACAGCATCCACGGTAAGGGAGCTGTGAATGTGGACGCAGAGGTGTAAACAGCATCCACGGTAAGGGAGCTGTGAATGTGGACGCAGAGGTGTAAACAGCATCCACGGTAAGGGAGCTGTGACCATGCATACTGGCGCTCAAACAGACGCAAGGCCTAAGGGTCAGGACTTCAGCTTTCAAACCTCATGAACAGCAGGTCACTATACAACCTGCCCAATCAAATAGTCAGATTATTACACACAGAAGCTGCCTCTACCATAAAATAATCTTCTTTATAAACAGAAGAAAGATAATTGACTTAGCAAATTAGAGATCAGAGCTGCAATTTCATTGCCTTTGAACAAGTCAAAGTCCCAGTTAGGTTGAAAGGCCAATTTTACTGGATCCTGTTACCTCATACACCACGTCACACACATTTGTATAGGGAGAAGTGATGGCCTCATCTCCGAAGGCTATGACACACAAAAGCAGAGAGATAAAATGCTATTTGAAGTCTTCTGCACCTACTGAGGTTAACAGAGAGATGCAGTGGTAGACAAAGGCAGAAATGGACAGACAAAAAGAGACTTGAAGTCTGTGAATTACATCTGTCAATTTAACTAAGGTTAGCGGACATATGCAGAGCAGGAGAGAAAGGGAGAGAGAAAGAAAAAGAAAAAAAGAGCGTGAGAAAGAGGCAGTGCAGATAGACTGACAAAAAGCCTTCTTAAATTGAGCCTGTCAGTTTCACTGCTAACAGACAAATGTAGAGTTGGAATTAGAGACACAAACACACACCCAGACATACAAAAGAGACACAGACAGACACACAAACAAACACACACCCAGACATACAGACACACACACACACAGACAAGCAAAGAACAGAACAGGAAGCCAAAGAAACAGACTGAGTATCTGAGTGGTGCCACTATACTCCAGTGGCCAGGCCACCTGTCCTGCTGAGGATCCCACCTGGGAGCACACACACACACACACCTGAACAAGCAGGCTCCAACACACACACACACACACACCCATGCAGGCTGAACACACACGCACACACTCACACTTGGACAAGCAGGCTCAAGACACACACACACCTTCAGCACACACAGGGTAAACATGCACACACACACACTCACACCTGCCCATGAAGGCTCAAGACACACAAACATACACCTGCCCAAGCAAGCTAAACACACACACACACACACACACACACACACAGCTGCCCATCAGGCTCGATACACACACACACACACACACCTGCCCAAGCAGGCTTGACAAACACACACTCGCCCATGCAGGCTTAGCACAGGCACAAAAACACACCTGCTCAAGCAGGCTCGGAACAAAGCATCATTGGCCCAGTGATGAGCCCTGAGCCCCAAGGCTCCAGTGCTTTCCAAAGAGCACAGCCTCAAAACACTCGACCTAGAAACCCTAATGCCAGCATAGAGCTACAGCATGCAGCAGGAAATGTAAACAACCAGCCCTCGTCATAATCACACAAAAACAGGAGACTATGCAGGCCTGTTGATACTGAAACAGATTTAAGAGACTATGGGGTCCAAGCCGGCCTGTTGATACTGAAACAGATGTAGGGGACTATGGGGTCCAGGCAGGCCTGCTGATACTGAAACAGATTTAAGAGACTATGGGGTCCAAGCAGGCCTGCTGATACTGAAACAGATTTAAGAGACTATGGGGTCCAAGCAGGCCTGCTGATACTGAAACAGATTTAAGAGACTATGGGGTCCAAGCAGGCCTGCTGATACTGAAACAGATGTAGGAGACTATGGGGTCCAAGCAGGCCTGCTGATACTGAAACAGATGTAGGAGACTATGGGGTCCAAGCAGGCCTGCTGATACTGAAACAGATGTAGGTGACTATGGGGTCCAAGCAGACCCGCTGATACTGAAACAGATGTAGGAGACTATGGGGTCCAAGCAGACCTGCTGATACTGAAACAGATGTAGGAGACTATGGGGTCCAAGCAGACCTGCTGATACTGAAACAGATGTAGGTGACTATGGGGTCCAAGCAGGCCTGCTGATACTGAAACAGATGTAGGTGACCATGGGGTCCAAGCAGGCCTGCTGATACTGAAACAGATGTAGGTGACCATGGGGTCCAAGCAGGCCTGCTGATACTGAAACAGATGTAGGTGACTATGGGGTCCAAGCAGGCCTGCTGATACTGAAACAGATGTAGGAGACAAGGGGAAGTCAGCTTGGCTCTGTACTCAGCACCTTCATGGTCAGACCCAGTCCAGTGCTCAGCAGGCAACACATGGGGCAGACAAATGTGTGTGTTCCTACATGAAGGCCACTTCAGAGACTGGCCACTCCAGAGCACTAGGGGGCAGTATTCCCACGGGACCGCTGGGCAGGGAACCCAGGAAGGGATGGGAGGGTTAAAGAGGGACAGTGGACACTAAAGGGCCTGTGAACAGCTCACAGTGAGAGAGACAGACAGACTGACAGTGAGACAATCAGAGAGATAGACAGATAGACAGACACACAGAGAGAGAGAAATCAAGAGAGAGAAAGAGACAGACTGACAGATGGAGAGAGCAAGAGACAGAGGGAGAAACAGACACAGACAGAGAGAGAGACAGAGATAGAGAGAGAGACAGAGAGAGATAGATAGAGAGATAGAGAGAGACACAGACAGAGAGATAGAGATAGAGAGAGACAGACACAGACAGAGAGATAGAGATAGAGAGAGAGAGATAGAGAGACCCAGAGTATCAGGCTCCATGGGAACAAGCACAGTGTACCAGCACTTCTCCATCACTCAGAACAGGAGAGGAGGACAGTCCCTCTAAGACACACACATTACATACAGCTCACACAGACTGACTCTGTGTGTGTGTGTGTGTCTTCTGAACTTCCCTCTACATAAATCTCAGTGTGATTGTTGTTAGCATTATTTAAAATAAAAAAAAAAGAAAATGATGATGATTCAAAGGAAAGGCAGGCAAATAAACCAGTCACACACACAGACTCTGGGCCAAGCATCCAAGGGCTGGTTCACACTGTAAACATACTCCAGAGGTGACTGTTGGTCCCTTATGAGACTGACCACACCGTTTCAATCTTCCGTCCCTTGGGAAAGAAGGAAGGAAAAAAAAGACATTTCTCTCTTTGCATGTCAGTACTGCACACACAACAAGGTTGTGCATCAAAGATGAGAAAGAAAGACTCGATCCACTCATCCACTCCCTCACTCACTCACTCGTTTACTTCTTCACTCACTCATCCATTCATCCCTCCCTCCCCTATCTGCCACTAAGCAAGTGGCTCTACACTCCAGTAAGTCAGGAAGTTAAGGCTCAACTCTGGATAAATGTCCCTTGACTGCCCCGCCCAATCAGGGGTGAGAGTTCAAGTAAGGTCAGCTGGGCCAGGCGCCATGGCTACGGCGAGTGAAGTGGGATGACGAACTTGCAGCCGAAGGGGGAGTGGTACTTGATGCCCACTTCCTGGAACACCTGTTTGGGGACGCCGATGTCACACAGGTAGACGCGGCCCACGCTCTCAGAGAGCGGCAGAGGCAGGCCCAGGGACAGCGCCCACTTGGCCTCCACTGCTGCCTCACGCCCGCTCACTAGCGGGTCGATGCTCAGCACCGGCGCCCGGTTCTGATTGGCCCAGTCGGCTGCAGCGCGGTACCAAGGCTGGTCCCGCAGGAAGGCATTCTCATGACTGTCCAGGCAGTTGATGACCAGATCCACTGGGCTATCAGGAAGATCTGCAAACACACACACACACACACACATAGAGAACAGAGCCATCATGAGGACACACATCATGAGGCATCACACTAACCATAACAGAGCCACTAGTAATGTGCACAGCTCCTACGACATATAGTGCACCATGGGACTTGTAGTCCCAGTACCTTTGATGCTGGCCACCTGCTTCCCTCCGGTCTTGGCGTAGAGTGAGAGCTCGCTGGTGATGGCCTCTAGCATCTTAACGAAGTTGGGCAGGAAGAGGACGACCTCCACATCGTGATTGGCCAGATGGCGGCCGCAGCTGATGCCTTGGGCACCCTGCACGTGGGGCCCACACAGCAACACCACCGTGGGCCGCTGATGCACATTCTTAGGCGTCAGCCTTACAGCAGGGGACACAAGCACAGGAGGCCAGCACATGAACAATGCTTGCAGGTTACAGAGAAGAACTGGGGGAAGAACCAGTAAAGGAGACAGTACCGCAGTATGGAGACTAATCATAACAATGCCTGTGCCTGCCTTTGGGATGCTGACTGGGGTGGGTTGGGGGAGAGAGAGAGGAGGTGTGTGTCTGTGAGAGAGAGAGAGACAGAGAGAGAGAGAGAGAGATGGAGAGAGAGAGAGGGAGGGATGGAGAGAGGAGGTGTGTGTGTGTGAGACTGAGAGTGAGAGAAAGAGGGAGGGAGGGAGAGAGAGAGAGAGAGAGAAACAAAGAGGGAGGGAGGGAGAAAGGAAGAAAAAAAAGAAAGAGAGGGAGGAAAAGAGAGCGAGAGAGAGAAAGAGAGAGAGAAAGAAAGAGAAAGAGGTTGAGGCAGCGGCAGACAAACTGTGCATGAGCCTGGTCCATGAAAGAGTGCTCACCTGTTGGGTCCCCCGAGCAGCGTAAGCGTCATCTGGCTGGCACACACTCCGGTCATCTCGAGGCGTCGCTCCAGCGACAGGCCGTGCCTCTCCGCCACACTCAGCAGGCGCTTGTGCAGCTCGTACGAGATGCTGGGAACCACTAGGCCCGAGTCTGCAAGGCAGCGCATAGCACCACCACCAGGGGGCGTTAGAACACAGCACAGCACACACTCAACACTGGACTAAGTGCTCCTGATGCTCCTCTGGGCCAGCTAAGCACTGCCAACCTCAATGTTACAAGTCAATACAAGTCAATAATTCAGAAAGTCAAATTATTTTACATGTGAATGGAAACACTTCCTTAAAATTATGTTCATTTGCCGCAAACCAACCAACTCCGTAAAACTGTAGCTAGGGCCCCTAGCCTTGACACAGACTAGCACCACCACATGGGCATGTGTAACTTAACAGTGGAGTACTTTTGGACACACACTGATTAGCACATGAGCATCTAGAACTTACCTGTGCAGTACTCTTTGGCGCCAGGCTGAGGCACTGTGATCTGTCGGTACACGATGGGCTTGGCTTCCAGAATGTTCTCATCGTGCCGGTACCGTGCCGGCGCCTGTTTCTCTGGCGTCCCTCGTGAACGAGATGTGTCAATCTGGGAAAAGACTGCTGCCTTGTCAAACAGCGCCAGGTTTCCTTCAAAGTCAAAGTCCTCATCCAGACCGTCGTCCATACCATCCCCAAAACACTCGTCATCTTTGTGCTTCATCTGGTTCCCGCCGTTCTTCACTCCATTTTTCTTTGGTGTCGCCTGGTTTCCGCCCCGGCTGCTCGACGACCCTGGGGTGCAGAGATGGAGCAGAGAGAGCCTAGGTTAACAGCCACACAGGACGTCTGGCCTCACATTCAGATCACTGAACATACACCAGCTACTGAAAGATACTACTTCTACCTAACACATGAAGTAGGACTAATAATGTTGATAAATCTTTACAAAATACGAAATATAATTTTATATCTCAAACATATCAAAAACGGTTAATGTCTGACTCGGTTGTCTTAAATGTTCAATGTTCAACGTCTGTCTTTGTTAAGCATGGGATACTAAGAAAAGTAATTTTGATTCCTCGTATGTCTTGCACATGTGAAGAATTGACAATAAAGCTGACTTTGACTATTAATGTAATATATATTGTAGGAACACTGAGGTAGGCCAAAACTACATCACTCTGTAGCCCCACAAACACCAGCACACACATATCAGTCCCATGAATCAATTCAATTCAATTTAATTTTATTTATACAGCGCCTTTTACAATAGTATTGTCTCGTGGCGCTTCACAGAAGGAGCACCCAAGAGCAACAGGGGCAAGGAAAAACTCCCTTATGTTCAGTTAATCTAGGAAGAAACCTTGGGCAGATCCACGACTCAAGGGGCTAACCCAACTGCCAGGGGTCATGCAGAAAAATTACAATCAGTAGTAATCATGACAGACTATAAGCTGCCTATGGTTTTAGCTAAGGTTCCCAATCAGTGCCCAAGGCTGTGGTTGGTATGTTAGCACAGGAACCTACAGAAGAGGCTGTGAGTCGGCTGCCATTATTATGTGTCCAATCCAAAATGTCAATGCTGTTTCATGCCAAGGATCAGAGGCCCACTTGATATGGTTCCTCAGTGTTAATTTTCTGTGTTCCGTTGTGTGTGTGTTTCTGTGTGTGTGTGTGTCCATGAAATACTTACAGGAGTTGTGTCTGCGTCGGAACCCTTTAGTCTGACTGACCACGTCCATGTGTTTCTCCCCGTAGCTCTTAGAGCAGTGCTGTTGAGGGGACCCATGTCCATCCCCTGCCCTGTGCTCCACCCTGCCAGGCACCGCCATAGGGGCGCTACTGGCTGGGGCACCTGCTGACCTGGCCCCGCCACCACTGCGGCCCCCAAACCCACCAGAGGCGACCATGTCCGACACATTCCGCTGAGTAATACCATTCCCACTGCTGCCGTTGCGGATATTCAGGATCTTTAGGTCCTTGATATCCATGGCACTGCAAGAGCACAGTTGGCAATGAGAAATATGAAATGACTTAAAGTGGAATAGGCAGAGTGAGCACTAAGAAAGAAGCGGTATACCAAGCAATATATTTTTTTCATGTCTTTTCAGGCACAAAAGCATCTCAAAGCACCTCATACTGAGACTACACTTTAATATTTAACGGTAACGCTGAATGCACTGCACTTCTCAGTCTCAGTGGGTAACTGTCTCTCACCTGAACGTGACCTCCGGAACAGGACACTTGACTCCATTGTGGAAAGGCTGTCGAAGTGAGATCGTTTGACTGGACTGGTCCACGGAGCACACCTCACCCTGGTACACACCGAGTGTTGGACCGCAGTTTATAGATACGAGACTGCCCAACCAGTCTGCTGCCATCGTACCAGTGCTTCTGGAAAAGGAAAAGCAACCTGAATTAACTAACTCCTAGCGCCAATCGTTATAGCAACAACCCAACTTTAATTTTATACTGACCGACACATAGTTAAATTACTAGCGTTATACATCCTCAAGATAACAACTTAGATACGTTACGAAGGCGACATTAAGTTACAGCTACCATACGCAAGTTATCCGACTCCAAACAATGGGTTTACCAGACGGTATCCCGAAATAATGTAAACACCACATTCATCTTTTCTGATTTTACTCCCGCGACTTTTCATGTTAGCTACTAGCTAACGTTGGCTCGTCAAAACTGCGCTAAGTTAGCCTAAGATAAGATAAAACAAATGACTCCACTCTCGAGAGAGAGCAAATTTAATCGATAACACATAAACTCTATAGACATCTTTCTATATGAGCTAAATGGTAAATATCAATACCAAGTACCAGATATTCTCGTCCATTTATTGCTTAACGTTATTGATTACCTAGCTGAGTTATCATTAGCTAGCATGGATTCTATATTTAAAAACCGTTCTCTTTTCATTTACTCGTGTCATTAACTTTCATATACGTACCTCTGTAACTTCAGATCGAGGGCGTTCTGTTTATGAGAACTTGTGGTAAGTGTTTCATGAAATGATAAGTTATTGACTGAAGATGGGCTGTAACGGTATTTTTCCTGCCCTTGTTAAGTTAGCGTAGCACAGTCAGGAAATGGCTTCCTTATCTGTTACATCATTTCCGACGTGACAACGTTCTGATGTTTGGGGCAGAGCTAGCGTGCACTGGCAAACTGAGTTGGGTTGGGCAACCATAGGCAGTAAAAGAAACAAATACAAAATTACTTGTAAGCCTAGTAAATGAGCTAAGACACATTAAAGGATAAGAATACACGAAGAACACAGCCAATGTAGAAATATATTGACAATATAAAACATTATAAATAAAAAAAAGACTTAAAAGCATATCCATTCCTAATTTCAAAGATTTAAAAGCATATCCATTCCTAATTTGGGTCAATTGTCCCAATTAAAAACATATCCATTCCTAATTTGGGTCACTTGTCAACCAAATCCATTTATTTTCCACTAAGTATGCCATGTTGCAGGCCTGAGACACATCTAAGACAGCAACATTAGCCCCACAGCAGCAATATTTCACAAACTGATTTACGGCTTAATGATCTCAGTTGGACAAGTTGGGCTTAATTGTCAGAATCATTGTATTTGCGCAGCTCTAATGTTGCTGGGTTACAGGAGTTGTAGGCCCACCCAATCATATAAAGACAACAAACTAGGCTAAAAAAAATTTTTATTGTGTGCGAGAAGTCTGTGGACATGAATGAGTGTGTGAGCTGTCAAAGGACACTGTGGTGTGCAAACATAATCACCTCAGGGCACCCATGTGTGTATTCAGGCTTGTTCCTCCAAGCCTGCCACTCCCACAACTCTGACATGGGTTTCATTTCAACCACAAGCATGCAAAATTCAACACTTAGATAGATTCTGACATAACATTCACACACAGATACACACTGTGAAAATGCAAAGAATACAAATGTATGCTGCTTAGAAGTCCCTGGTGGTTTGAGAGTGGAAGGCAGTGGAAAGGGGCTGTGGACTGATAGTTTCTAAATCTCCTTCCATTGCTAATCATCCTCACATTACAAAAGTCTTCTAGGAAGACACACTGATGCCTCAGTGTTTCTCTGCCCACAACACTAATGTTTCTCACAATACTGTAATGGTTAAAGGAGTCTTCCACGGTGAAATAGATTCTTCAACGCTGACACAGTTTGCTATAATGAAGGGATGTTTTGGTCGTGGAGGTATAGTGCTCACATGTGGAATTCTGGTCACTCTCTCACCCGCTGTCCAACTGTCAGACCACTGAGCAGTTGAAGTTTCGAGCACATGATTCTCCGAGGGGGCTGGACTGTGCACACCCACCATAGCCATCACCATGGATACCAGACCAAGCAGCACTTCTCTCTCAGCTGCCTTCCTTTTGGATGAGGAGTGGCAAAGTACAGGAGAGACAGAGACAGACTGAGAGAGAGAGAGACAAAGAGAGAGCAGATTATTGCCACTACAGGAAGAGACTGATAACCAGAGAGACACTGAAGGACACAAAACAACAATCAAGCAGACAAGGTAGGAGACAGCCATACCCAGTAGTTGTGTTTCTATTGTTTCATGTTGTAGATACCAGTTTATTATGTTTAGAGAAGGAAAGAAAATGTTACATTTGTTCTGTTCTGTTCTTGACAATAGTACAGGATTTGTTTTCCACCAGTACAAATATGTCTGCTCTTCAGACATCCATTGTCAGTAATATCTGTAACAAAAAAATTCCAGTAGTTAGTTTGATTTGTGAGCTACGTGAACATGAAGTTTTGCAGAGAGTGCAGTGAGAAAAATGACCTGTCTTGAACAGGGGTAATCAAACCAAGAGATTGTTTTGTCAACTCAAAAGTGAGGTTATGAAGTACAGAGTGGTCTGTTTTTCTGCATTTATTGGTCACAAAGTTTGATCTGATATTCATGTAACTCACACCAGCCAGTACATACATTTAGAGACCAATTAATGCAGAAAAACTCTAAAGGGGTTCACATACTTTTCATATACAAATTTGACTGTATGTTGATGTATTAGTAAGATTATGTTGAAGTTGATTATGAATGTGCATTCTGGGCTAAATTCTCCCAGGTGCTTAAGTCCAAAAAAGATCTTAGCTGCAGGCTGCAAATAACTTATAGCCATTGTTGTGTTTTGTCAAATGTGCTCAGCTTCTGGAAAATCCCTGCTTTTTCTCTGTGGCGTCTGTGATGGACATGTCTGAGAGCTGGAGGGGCGATGCGGGGCGTCTCTCCCCAGGAGACAGCATCCATGACTGGGGATGGGAGTCCAGCTGGGCCCCTAAGCTCCTGGGAGACTCCCTCAGAGCCAGCAGCCCCCTCTCCCTGGCAAACCTGGAGGGGTGGGTGAGTAGGCCGCACCTCAGACCTCAGGTGAGCTCAGGTGACATACAGTCTCACTCCGTCAGAAGCGTTTTGAGTATCTTCCATGTTTAACAAAGCCACCCTTAATGTGTTGAAGAACTCAGCATGGAGCTTTGCAGGGGACTTGCCTGGTTTGGGTCATCGGAGCAAAATCAGCACCAGGTCAGTCCAACAGGTCTTCTTAATGTGACACTATGTGACTGTGGCTTGTGGTAGGAGTGAGTGCAGTGTGATATAGATAGATTAAATCACTGCCACCCTTTAACACAATTCACCAGCGGGCAAGGCAGTGTAACAGATAGACGAAATCACTTCCACCCCTCTCTAACACAGTTCACTAGGGGGCCAGGGCAGGCTGCAGTATAAAGACCCCTCCTGGGTGCGACGTTGGCAGTCTGCGTCTCGCCTGGCCCCTGAGGGTGCCCCACGCCCCTCCACACCCTCTGCAGAGCTGCGGACGGCCCTGGATGAGAGCGGGCGGCGGCGGTCCGAGCTGCTAGAGAGGCTGCGGGAAGCACAGATGCGTCTGGACGCCCAGACTGACCTGCTGAAGGCCAGAGACTCCGAGCTCCAGCACAGCCTCAATGCTACACAGCGCCTGGAGCGCAAGCAGAAGGTCCACCACACTGCCCCTCTGTCTAACCAAACACTCTCTATCAACACTCCACTAACCACACCACCCCTCTGTCTAACCAAACACTCCACTAACCACACCACCCCTCTGTCTAACCAAACACTCCACTAACCACACCACTCCTCTGTCTAACCAAACACTCTCAATCACTCTCAATCCGAGCTAAATCCTAGTTGCTCCTGTGTGTTGTATTTTTGTGGGGGTTATAGTACTGGAAGTTGGAAGTTGGAAGTGTTGGAAGAGAAATCAAGATTTTTTCATGTGAAGCTGATACCAGCTGATAGCACGATTAACAAGTATATCCCTTGGACATAGAATCCATAGATTTCTCTTCAAATCCTACAACCCTGTCCATTTTTTTTGCCAGCAGGCTTCCTGCTGGTCTTAAATTCCAATCATACTGGTCATAAAAAGGTTTTAAAATTAATTAGTTGAAAACTACAGAAACCCTGAACCTTTGCCTCTAACCACTCTCTATAAACACTAATGTCTACAGATACCTACAAACACCCCACTGATGTTTATAGATGCCTATAAACACTCCATGAATGTCTATAGATACGTATAAACACTCCACTGATGTCTATAAATACCAATAAACACTCCATTGATGTCTATAAATACATATAAGCACTCCACTAATATCTGTAGATAGCTATAAACACCCCAGATGTCTATAGAAACCTATAACTCAGGAAATCAGAGGCTTCCTTCACTTTAGTCTCCAGGAGCTGTGACTGTCAGAGAAACAGAAGTCTCTGACTCTTTCAGTGGCACTCTGTTCTTCATGCACCTGGCAGAGAGGAAGTGTCATTATTGTACTTAACTGAGCTGTGTGATTGTTATCCTGACCCCCTCACACACACACACACTCAGTCTCTTCTCTTCCCCAGTAGCAGCTGGCAGGGGCATTGAGTGCTCTTGAGCAGGAAAAAGACATGACTGAACTGAATCGCTTTGAGGAGAGACATCACCATAGAGAACTACAGGACAAGTGAGTGTATGAGGACCACACACACACACACACATACAGCCATGCAGTAGGTCTGGCAGTAGCAAAGCCTTTAGTTGTTTTCATGGATGTTGTTAGAAACACATAGCAGTTAGCTAAAGTAACCCCTAAGACAACTCCAAGCCCTGTGCACTCAAATGCACACACACACACACACACACACACACACTCCAGATGGGCATCCCAGCACATACACAAAGTGGTGTTTGGGGTACGGTTCCACTCTAGTCAGTGCCTAATGGTTGCTCATCACATGGTGTGCATGTGATGCTGGTGTGTGAAATCATTGCTACTCTTCCTCTGGGCTGTTCACTGGCTGTGTGTCCCATGTGAAATACCACCCCCTATCCCTCCCCACCCAAATACACATGCCAACACATCTGACCTTGTGTATCCGACACTGTGTGTGTGCTCTGGTGACATGATGCTCATTCTGAGGTCCTTTCCTGCTTCTGTTTTCCAGGGTTCTTCAGCTGGAGTTGGACATGCTGAAACTGAAGGCTGCCCTGGGAAAGGAGAGTTCCTCCGCTGGGCACACAGCCCTCACACCAAATACATCGCTCACTTCAAACACACCACTGAGCAGGACATTGCCAGTGACCCAGGAGGACTTTCACAAGGAGGTACGCCAGCAGCAGTCTGCACAGTAATGCCCTCTTCTTTGGGATACTTTATGTGCTCTACCTGGCACGCTGTTTGTGTGTGTGTGTGTGTGTGTGTGTGTGTGTGTGTGTGTGTTTGAGACAGGAGGAGCGTGAGGTGGAGAGGGAGCTGGACCGAATGAGGGCGGCACTGAAGGAGGCTGAGCAGAGAGCTGAACATCAGGAGCACCAACAGGAGCAGACACTCCAGAAACTACACGCCACTAAAGAGGTCAGAGGTCACTCAGCTCCAGAGACATCCAAAGACATCAAGGATCATTTAAAACTACCTTTCCAAAAGGAATTCATATTACAGTAGTATCTCCTCTCTGCTCTATATAGTCTAGGATACAGCAACATAGCATAGCATAGCAAAACATAGCATAGCATAGCATAGCGTTATCCTGTACTGTGTTTCTATTGTGTTGTATTGTGTTGTGCTATGGTTCTGTAGGCACAGCTGAATGCTCTTAGGCAGGCCGAGGAACTGAACCAGGCACTGGGCCAGTCCCGCAAGGCCCAGTTGGAGCTGGAGGACCACCTGAGCAACGCACGCAGCAGACTGGGCCAACTCGAGCTGGTGAGGACAGATGCAGTTACCGTGTACCGTGTTCTGAGTCCTGAGTTGAGTGTAACCTGTTAACATTTGTTCATCATACTAATGCTACTAAAATTTACATGAATGGATACTTAGCTGTGACTGCAGCCCAGACTTAGCAGCAGCAGTAGTAGTATTCACAGATCCACAGATTCTCTCTAAATATTATTCTTGTGAAGTCTTCATCATCTGACTGTAAACTGCTTTCATGCATCTCCAGGAGCGCGGCCTAATGTCCACTAAAGCCCAGAGGCTGGAGGACAACATGGAGGACCTTAGGGCTCGTCTTGGTGCTGCCCTCTCTGACAAAGACCGTCTCGTCCGGGTGAGTCTCCCTCATCAGCACTTTCACAGACACTGATGCGCTCACTAGTCATAGACTGTGGATGTGCTGTGTGTTGGTGCCAGAACAGTAGCCATTGAGGCTGCTTTAAAGCAGGCTCAGCGTGCTGTGTGCTGGTCCCAGAGCTATAGCCATAGGAGCTGGTTTATAGGACAGGTCATGTGTGTGGCCCTACTGTTGTGGCTCCTTCCCTTACTGACACCCTTGGTTGCGGCTCCTTCCCTTACTGATGCTCCTTGCAGCCCCTTAATGACATCCCTGGTTGTGGCCTCTCCCAACAGGAGAAGGCGGAGCTGCATCAGCGGTCTCAGGGCCTTCAGCTGCAGCTGGAGCAGATGGAGAGAGGGCATGAGGGCTTCACCGACCAGGTGTGTGACCTGCACACGGAGCTTGCCCAGGCCAAGACACACGCCAGCCAACACCAACGCCAGTGTCTGCTGATGGAGGATGAGCTCAACACAGCCAAACAGGTCTCAGCCAATCACATGACAACCAGACAGGTCTCAGCCAATCACATGACAGCCAGACAGGTCTCCACCAATCACACAAATATAGCCAGCCAATCACATAGATATCAGTTAGATCTGCCAATCACACAATTATAGCCATCCAGGACCCAGTCAATCACACAACTACAGCTAAACTGGACAGCCAATCACACATACAGCCAGATAGGTCTCAGCCAATCACGCAATGCTGTTCCCTAAACCCTAAGCACTGCACTCTCACAGACTTAGATAGTATTTGGACTTTCTGATTGGCTGATTCATACCAGTTAATAATTTGGGGGTTTAGGTCTGTTCTCTGTTCTCTCACTCTCTTGCAGCTGAGTGAGAAGTTGACCTCTGACCTTGAGACGGCCCGGCAGAAGCTGAAGGTCGCCGTGGGCCAGCTGCACCAGGTGGAGGCGGAGAAGCTCATCCACACCAATCAGATTGCAGCTCTGGAAGCCGAGCGCACACAGCTGATTGGAGAGAAGGAGGAGCTCCAAATGAGCTCCGCCCACTGGCAGGGTCAAGAGGTCATGGAGGAGGAGCACCTGGACGTCATGAAGGAGCTGAGGAATAGGCTGCTAACGCTGAGGTCAGACACACCAGGGATCAGAATTGCCAGGATCAGAGACACATTCTGAACTGTGTCATCTTCAACTTTTTTGTTTTCAAGCTTAGAGGAATTTTGAGTTTTCAAAGAAATCTTTTTGTTTTGTCTCACAGTCATATCTGATTGGTCACTGTGTTTTGCTCTGCAGTGAGTCCCATGATGCCTTGCAGCAGAAGAGGGAGGAGCTTGAGGCTCACTGTCGAGGTCTGGGAGAGCAGGCCTCAGTGAGAGAGGCAGAGCTTCAGAGGAAAGTGGAGGAGAGGCAGCAATTGGAGGTGGAGTTCACTCTGGAGAGGGAGGGATTGAAGAGGCAGACCGCCCACTGGAATGGGAGGTGGGAGGAGGTGGCAATGAAGCTCCGCCTCTCCCAGGCCAAGCTTGAGGACATACAGAGGGAGCATCAGCAGGAGGCCAGAACAGTAAGCCCCGCCTCTCAGTGGTCATGTGACAAATCACACAGCTACAACACCCCACTTACAGGGAGTACACTCTCCTTCCTGTCCTCTCCTCTGCCTCCCCTGCCCCAAATATTTCTGCCCAATGACTGAACGACCTTATCATACACATGATTTTATTTAGAAATTCTGGTCCACTCACAAAAACAATGCAATGTGAAAGAGAACCACACCAAAAAAAGCAAACATTGTATTTTGGTGAACTAACATACTTTCATGGATTGAATACTCCCTCAGTTCCATTTTAATTGTCCTTGCCCTTAGCCTCAGCTGCCCTTAGCCTTAGCTGTCTTTAGCCTCAGCTGTCTTTAGCCTCAGCTGCCCTTAGCCTTAGCTGTCTTTAGCCTCGGCTGTCTTTAGCCTCAGCTGCCCTTAGCATCAGCTGTCTTTAGCCTCAGCTGCCCTTAGCATCAGCTGCCCTTAGCATCAGCTGTCTTTAGCCTCAGCTGCCCTTAGCATCAGCTGTCTTTAGCCTCAGCTGTCTTTAGCCTCAGCTGCCCTTAGCCTTAGCTGTCTTTAGCCTCAGCTGTCTTTAGCCTCAGCTGCCCTTAGCATCAGCTGTCTTTAGCGTCAGCTGCCCTTAGCCTCAGCTGCCCTTAGCCTTAGCTGTCTTTAGCCTCAGCTGCCCTTAGCCTCAGCTGTCTTTAGCCTCAGCTGCCCTTAGCCTCAGCTGCCCTTAGCCTTAGCTGTCTTTAGCCTCAGCTGTCTTTAGCCTCAGCTGCCCTTAGCCTTAGCTGTCTTTAGCCTCAGCTGTCTTTAGCCTCAGCTGCCCTTAGCATCAGCTGTCTTTAGCGTCAGCTGCCCTTAGCCTCAGCTGCCCTTAGCCTTAGCTGCCCTTAGCATCAGCTGCCCTTAGCCTCGGCTGCCCTTAGCCTTAGCTGCCCTTAGCCTCGGCTGCCTTTAGCCTTAGCTGCCCTTAGCATCAGCTGCCCTTAGCTTCAGCTGCCCTTAGCCTCAGCTGCCCTTAGCCTTAGCTGTCTTTAGCCTCAGCTGTCTTTAGCCTCAGCTTTTTTTAGTCTCAGCTGTTCTTAGCCTCAGCTGCCCTTAGCCTCAGTTGCCTTTAGCCTTAGCTGCCCTTAGCATCAGCTGCCCTTAGCCTTAGCTGCCTATAAGAATTACAGCATTTGGTACAATGTAGACAGAATTTGCGAACTGACATCTAGTGCTAACAGATGGGGGCAGAAAAAAATTAACTTTTTTGCCCTCATCAGTTAGCGTTGGCTGCCTGTTTGCTTGGTCTATGTTGTACCAAATTCTGTCATTCTCTTACCTACTGACGACACTTGGCAATGTGAAACAGGGCCACAGGTTGATTCACTCTAGTTAATCCCTGCCTGTGCAAGTGACCCATTCAGTGTGTTCTTACTAGATGAGTGTCTGAGATGTCTACTGTGTTTTCCTTGTGTTTCAGCTGAGAGAGGAGGCTGCTGAGCTTTCACAGTCCGTTACCAGGCTTCAGAACGACCTGCACAGGAGCCAGTGAGTGGAGGACAGAAAGAAATAGAGAATCATGGATGAATGAATGAATGTATGAATGAATTGATCCTACAACTTACCCAGCTGTCCATTTCCCCCTTAAGAGATGATGTTAAAAATCTCCTGAAGCAGAAAGCTCAAGATGAGGAGGCCTTGGAGAAACTCAAGGTCAGACATGAGGCTTTTCCAGGGGGAAGAATCCCTAGTACTCCCTCTGTGATCTTGAATGCTTGATTTGAATGTCCTGTGCTAACTCCAGAGTAATGGGGTGCAGCTAATGGCAGAGATGGAGACTCTTTGTGTGTGTGTGTGTGTGTGTGTGTGCTGATTCTAGAGCCATGGGGTGCAGCTGAGGGCAGAGGTGGAGACCCTCAAACAGCAGCTGAAGGACGAGAGACTCAGGAGTCAGACTCAGCAGCAGGAGCACACTCACAGTCAGGTGGGGAGCAGGTGTGCGGTGTGTGCAGATGTGTTATGTCTCAGGTATGAGATGTGTACAGGTGTGTTACATCTCAGCTGTGAGGTGTTTGCAAGTGTGTTGATTTAGTGTCTCTAGTGTGTTGTGTGGTGTATACGTGTATGGATATGTATGTTGGAAGTGGTAATATGTGCATGCGTGTGTGTGTTCTTGTGTGTGTGTGCAGGTATCTCTGGAGCAGGTGGACAGTGAGCTGGCTCAGGTGAGGGCGTGATGTGTGTGTGTGTGTGTGTGTGTGTGTGTGTGTGTGTGTGTGTGTGCTTGTGTGTGTGCAGGTATCTCTGGAGCAGGTGGACAGTGAGCTGGCTCAGGTGAGGGCGTGATGTGTGTGTGTGTGTGTGTGTGTGTGTGTGTGTGTGCTTGTGTGTGTGCAGGTATCTCTGGAGCAGGTGGACAGTGACCTGGCTCAGGTGAGGGCATGATATGTGCATGCATGTGTGTATGTGTGTGTGTGAGCGCGTGTGTGTGCAGGTATCTCTTAAGCAGGTGGACAGTGAGCTGGCTCAGGTGAGGGCGTGATGTGTGTGTGTGTGTGTGTGTGTGTGTGTGCTTGTGTGTGTGCAGGTATCTCTGGAGCAGGTGGACAGTGAGCTGGCTCAGGTGAGGGCGTGATGTGTGTGTGTGTGTGTGTGTGTGTGCTTGTGTGTGTGCAGGTATCTCTGGAGCAGGTGGACAGTGAGCTGGCTCAGGTGAGGGCGTGATATGTGTGTGTGTGTGTGTGTGTGTGTGCTTGTGTGTGTGCAGGTATCTCTGGAGCAGGTGGACAGTGAGCTGGCTC
>JAIFZK010000007.1:27122500-27142500 GCA_027481765.1 Tenualosa thibaudeaui
GAGACTTAAAGAGGCTTCTGTCTGATGAGTCAAGTAGTACACTCAGTCTCATATTATAACACACTCACACACACATATAACATAAACACACACATCCAGACAAATATGGAACATTACACACACACACACACACACATACAGAAAACCATACACCAAACAAATACACCAAACACTTACATTCCCAAACAAATATGAAAGATCATACTCATAAACACACTCACACAAATAAAACATGTTGATGTTTATGGTATTTGTTATGGTATAGATACTTAAGAGATATAAAAATGGCTGAAGATCAAATTCAGCATGTAGCATAATGCTAATGCTAATGATAGCTGGAACAGCAATAGAAATGAACAATGTTAGAGATGAGTTTTTAAATGAACAAAAAGCATCACCATAGAAACCCAATTGTGCAGGAGAATGAATGCACAGATGCAAACACTCTTTAAGCTCCCAAAGCTAACATGAGTGGAGTGGGGGAGTCCAGTCATTCACCAATAAGGAAACACAAGGAAACACACTTATAAACACAAACTTATACTCGCGTCCACACACACACACACACACACACACACACACACACACACTTCTATTAACCCACAGACATCAGTGGATAACTATGCGCACACATACATAAATACAAATCGATTAACCCACAATGACATTTATATACATAACTACACATGCACATAATACATTGGCACACACACACATATTGGTACACACACACACACACACACACAGACCAGCCAGTCATATAAACAGTTAAACTTGCAGACAGATATCCTCTTATAACCCAGTGGCTATGTTAATGTGTGATTAGACATTAAACAGCCATGTCTGTGGTCATCAACAGCACTACCAATCCACTGCCTGTGTGTGATTTGAGGTGTGTGTGAGAGGTGGTGTGTGTGTGTGGTAGAAAGAGAGAGAGAGAGAGGTGGTGTGTGTGTGTGTGTGTGTGTTTGTGTGTGTGTGTGTGTGTGGTAGAGGTGGTAGACTTTCTTGTTTATCTAAAGAGGGTACAGGACAAGGATGAAGATTGTAGTCACCATCATCACCAGGACCACGTGACAGTGATGTCCCTAGGTCTGTGTGTGTGTGTGTGTGTGTGTGTGTGGACTCTGATAAGAGGCTTTGCAGCTGGGCAGCAAGGAACGGACCTGGTCAAAAGCTGGATAATGCACATCTGAGATTCTCTGGAGAAGCAGTTGGATTGTACACTCACACACACACACACACACACACACACACAAACACACACACACACACACACAAACACACGCACATACACATACACACACACGTACAAGCACATGCACATACAAACACATGCACACGCACACGCACACGCACGCACACACACACACACATGCACATGCACATACACACACACACACACACACACACACACACATGGGTGAGGGTTAAACATAGAGCTCCCAGAGAGCTGCATCCACACCACTAATCTGCAGCAGTAAGGTCACCATGAGTGGTCATGGGTGTGTGTGTGTGCGTGTGTGTGTGTGTGTGTACTGCTGTATGATTGCTGTGTTGTGTCCATGTGCCCTGGAAATAGAATACAGTCAGTACGTTTAAGGGAAATTGGAACTACTAATTTTTTAAATGCATGTCAACAAACACCTTAGTCCAGCTGAACTCTTACCTGGACTACTCATAGTCCCATTAACACAAATGTCACTGAAAGTCAAATACCTTGTGCATGTAGATGCCAATTGGACTGACCTACAGGCGTGTGTGTGTGTGTGTGTGTGTGTGTGTGTGTGTGTGTGTGTGTATTTGAATGTGTATGTGTGTGTGTGTATTTGAATGTGTATGTGTGTGTGTGTGTGTGTGTTTGTCTGAGCACAGACAGCAGGAGCAGATGTGGGCAGCTACAGAGGGAGAGAGATCAGGCTGTACAGAAACTTCGGAGTCTGAAAGAGGTCCTCCAGGTGACATCCCACAATGCACTGCACAATTTCCATGTCTTCCTGTTAGGTGTTGTTCTGCATAGCTGTGGATGGGGTGCATTGCTGTTTCAAACTGAGTGAGTGTAATTAATGACTCATCGCAGACGCCAAGATCAGAGTGATTTGACTCCTATGTTTTGTACAGAACAAGCCTGAGAAAGAACAAGAGCCCCGCCTTGAAAAGGCCTCTTTCTCTGAGAAAGAACCCCCCTCAGAGAAGAACCCCCCCTCAGAGAAGAACCCCCCCTCAGAGAAGCACCCCCCCTCAGAGAAGAACCCCACCTCAGAGAAGAACCCCCCCTCAGAGAAGAACCCCACCTCAGAGAAGAACCCCCCCTCAGAGAAGAACCCCCCCTTAGAGAAAGGATCCCCCTCTGTGAGTGGCAGAGAGAAGCCGGTGGCCGTCACTGACCCCAATCACCAGAGGAGACTGGTCACAGAACAGGTCAGTGTGCGTGCGTGTGTGTGTGTGTGTGTGTATGTGTGTGTGGAGGCTGGTCGCTGAGCTGGTTAGTGTGTGTGTGTGTGGAGGCTGGGTGGAGGCTGATCACTAAGCTGGTTAGTGTGTGTGTGTGTGTGTGTGCGTGTGTGTGGAGGCTGGTTGCTGAGCTGGTTAGTGTGTGTGTGTGTGTGTGTGTGTGTGTGTGTGTGGAGGCTAGGTGGAGGCTGATCACTGAGCTGGTTAGTGTGTGTGTGTGTGTGTGTGGAGGCTGGTCGCTGATCTGGTTAGTGTGTGTGTGCATGTGTCTGTGTGTTTGTTTGCATGTTTGTGTGTGTGTGTTTACCAATATATGATGAGTGTAAAAGTATCCTTTGTGTATGTGTGTGTTCACCAATATGTTTAATGTAAATGCATGCTGTGTATGTGTCTGTGTGTCGACCTGTACGTTGCTGTAAAGGCATCGTGTGTGTGTGTGTGTGTTGACCTGCATGTTGAGTGTATTGGTGACCTGTGTGTCCCTAGCTGAAGACCCTGTTCAAGGAGCGCGACAGCTCACCTGGTGCACACACACGGACAGGCTCACCCCAAAGGTCAAGGGTCATCAAGGTAAGGTCACATATACACACACTCATATGTGTTATCCCATTATCACTGAGAGATGAGACCATCAGAGAGCCATCTGTGAGTGTGTGTGTGTGAGTGTATGTATAAGTTTATGTGTGAGTGTGTGTGTGTGTGAGTGTATGTATGAGTTTATGTGTGAGTGTGTGTGTGTGTGAGTGTATGTATGAGTTTATGTGTGAGTGTGTGTGTGTGTGAGTGTATGTATGAGTTTATGTGTGAGTGTGTGTGTACATCAGCAGCACATCACACTTTCTGTTATGGCAACAAGAGGAGCTCTCCTAAGTTGAGCTTGTGTGTGTGTGTGTGTGTGTGTGTATGTATGTATGTATGTATATGTGTGTGTGTGCGTATGTATGTATGTATGTATGTGTGTGTGTGTGTGTGTGTGTGTGTGTGTGTATGTGTGTGTGTGTGTGTGTGTGTGTGTGTGTGTGTGTATGTATGTGTGTGTCTGTGTATGTGTGTGTGTGTGTGTGTGTGTGTGTGTGTGTGTGTGTGTGTGTGTCCTACAGGGAGCGCTGGAGAGGAGGCTGGAGCGTGAGCTGCATCAGGGCACAGATGACCAGCAGGGGGCCGCACACACCTCAAATACTGGGAGGGTAGACACACTCGCAAACACACACTCACTCACTCACTCACACACAGCATGTTTTAATTAGGCAGGAGCTAGGCCAAGTTTGTGACCTTGTGACCAGAAACTGTGAGAGATTAGAGAGACTTAAAGAGGCTTCTGTCTGATGAGTCAAGTAGTACACTCAGTCTCATATTATAACACACTCACACACACATATAACATAAACACACACATCCAGACAAATATGGAACATTACACACACACACACACACACATACAGAAAACCATACACCAAACAAATACACCAAACACTTACATTCCCAAACAAATATGAAAGATCATACTCATAAACACACTCACACAAATAAAACATGTTGATGTTTATGGTATTTGTTATGGTATAGATACTTAAGAGATATAAAAATGGCTGAAGATCAAATTCAGCATGTAGCATAATGCTAATGCTAATGATAGCTGGAACAGCAATAGAAATGAACAATGTTAGAGATGAGTTTTTAAATGAACAAAAAAGCATCACCATAGAAACCCAATTGTGCAGGAGAATGAATGCACAGATGCAAACACTCTTTAAGCTCCCAAAGCTAACATGAGTGGAGTGGGGGAGTCCAGTCATTCACCAATAAGGAAACACAAGGAAACACACTTATAAACACAAACTTATAATCTCGTCCACACACACACACACACACACACACACACACACACACGTCTATTAACACACAGACATCAGTGGATAACTATGCGCACACATACATAAATACAAATCGATTAACCCACAATGACATTTATATACATAACTACACATGCACATAATACATTGGCACACACACACATATTGGTACACACACACACACACACAGACCAGCCAGTCATATAAACAGTTAAACTTGCAGACAGATATCCTCTTATAACCCAGTGGCTATGTTAATGTGTGATTAGACATTAAACAGCCATGTCTGTGGTCATCAACAGCACTACCAATCCACTGCCTGTGTGTGATTTGAGGTGTGTGTGAGAGGTGGTGTGTGTGTGTGGTAGAAAGAGAGAGAGAGAGAGGTGGTGTGTGTGTGTGTGTGTGTGTTTGTGTGTGTGTGTGTGTGTGGTAGAGGTGGTAGACTTTCTTGTTTATCTAAAGAGGGTACAGGACAAGGATGAAGATTGTAGTCACCATCATCACCAGGACCACGTGACAGTGATGTCCCTAGGTCTGTGTGTGTGTGTGTGTGTGTGTGTGTGTGGACTCTGATAAGAGGCTTTGCAGCTGGGCAGCAAGGAACGGACCTGGTCAAAAGCTGGATAATGCACATCTGAGATTCTCTGGAGAAGCAGTTGGATTGTACACTCACACACACACACACACACACACACACACACACAAACACACACACACACACACACACAAACACACGCACATACACATACACACACACACACGCATACAAGCACATGCACATACAAACACATGCACACGCACACGCACGCACACACACACACACACACACATGCACATGCACATACACACACACACACACACACACACACACACACACACACACATGGGTGAGGGTTAAACATAGAGCTCCCAGAGAGCTGCATCCACACCACTAATCTGCAGCAGTAAGGTCACCATGAGTGGTCATGGGTGTGTGTGTGTGCGTGTGTGTGTGTGTGTGTACTGCTGTATGATTGCTGTGTTGTGTCCATGTGCCCTGGAAATAGAATACAGTCAGTACGTTTAAGGGAAATTGGAACTACTAATTTTTTAAATGCATGTCAACAAACACCTTAGTCCAGCTGAACTCTTACCTGGACTACTCATAGTCCCATTAACACAAATGTCACTGAAAGTCAAATACCTTGTGCATGTAGATGCCAATTGGACTGACCTACAGGCCAACAAATGTATGGACTCTTCTGTTGATTGTTGTTGAAATTAAACTGTGGGAAGAAGCAATACTTTGGCTGTCAAAAATCTAGTGTTCAGTATGAAATCAACTTGACTGGTGTGTGTGAACGAGTGTGTGGAAGTGTTCAGTATGAAATCAACTTAACTGTGGTGTGTGAGCGAGTGTGTGGAAGTGTTCAGTATGAAATCAACTTGACTGGTGTGTGTGTGAGTGTGTGGAAGTGTTCAGTATGAAATCAACTTGACTGGTGTGTGTGTGAGTGTGTGGAAGTGTTCAGTATGAAATCAACTTGACTGGTGTGTGTGAGCGAGTGTGTGGAAGTGTTCAGTATGAAATCAACTTAACTGTGGTGTGTGAGCGAGTGTGTGGAAGTGTTCAGTATGAAATCAACTTGACTGGTGTGTGTGTGAGTGTGTGGAAGTGTTCAGTATGAAATCAACTTGACTGGTGTGTGTGTGAGTGTGTGGAAGTGTTCAGTATGAAATCAACTTGACTGGTGTGTGTGAGCGAGTGTGTGGAAGTGTTCAGTATGAAATCAACTTAACTGTGGTGTGTGAGCGAGTGTGTGGAAGTGTTCAGTATGAAATCAACTTGACTGGTGTGTGTGTGAGTGTGTGGAAGTGTTCAGTATGAAATCAACTTGACTGGTGTGTGTGTGAGTGTGTGGAAGTGTTCAGTATGAAATCAACTTGACTGGTGTGTGTGTGAGTGTGTGGAAGTGTTCAGTATGAAATCAACTTGACTGTGGTGTGTGAGCGAGTGTGTGGAAGTGTTCAGTATGAAATCAACTTGACTGGTGTGTGTGTGAGTGTGTGGAAGTGTTCAGTATGAAATCAACTTGACTGTGGTGTGTGAGCGAGTGTGTGGAAGTGTTCAGTATGAAATCAACTTGACTGGTGTGTGTGTGAGTGTGTGGAAGTGTTCAGTATGAAATCAACTTGACTGGTGTGTGTGTGAGTGTGTGGAAGTGTTCAGTATGAAATCAACTTGACTGGTGTGTGTGAGCGAGTGTGTGGAAGTGTTCAGTATGAAATCAACTTAACTGTGGTGTGTGAGCGAGTGTGTGGAAGTGTTCAGTATGAAATCAACTTGACTGGTGTGTGTGAGTGTGTGGAAGTGTTCAGTATGAAATCAACTTGACTGGTGTGTGTGTGAGTGTGTGGAAGTGTTCAGTATGAAATCAACTTGACTGTGGTGTGTGAGCGAGTGTGTGGAAGTGTTCAGTATGAAATCAACTTGACTGGTGTGTGTGTGAGTGTGTGGAAGTGTTCAGTATGAAATCAACTTGACTGTGGTGTGTGAGCGAGTGTGTGGAAGTGTTCAGTATGAAATCAACTTGACTGGTGTGTGTGTGAGTGTGTGGAAGTGTTCAGTATGAAATCAACTTGACTGGTGTGTGTGTGAGTGTGTGGAAGTGTTCAGTATGAAATCAACTTGACTGGTGTGTGTGAGCGAGTGTGTGGAAGTGTTCAGTATGAAATCAACTTGACTGGTGTGTGTGTGAGTGTGTGGAAGTGTTCAGTATGAAATCAACTTGACTGGTGTGTGTGTGAGTGTGTGGAAGTGTTCAGTATGAAATCAACTTGACTGGTGTGTGTGAGCGAGTGTGTGGAAGTGTTCAGTATGAAATCAACTTGACTGGTGTGTGTGTGAGTGTGTGGAAGTGTTCAGTATGAAATCAACTTGACTGGTGTGTGTGTGAGTGTGTGGTAGTGTTCAGTTTGATATCATCTTGTGTGGTGTGTGTGTGCGAGTGTGTGGAAGTGTTCAGTATGAAATCAACTTGACTGGTGTGTGTGTGAGTGTGTGGAAGTGTTCAGTATGAAATCAACTTGACTGGTGTGTGTGAGCGAGTGTGTGGAAGTGTTCAGTATGAAATCAACTTGACTGGTGTGTGTGAGCGAGTGTGTGGAAGTGTTCAGTATGAAATCAACTTGACTGGTGTGTGTGAGCTAGTGTGTGGAAGTGTTCAGTATGAAATCAACTTGACTGGTGTGTGTGTGAGTGTGTGGAAGTGTTCAGTATGAAATCAACTTGACTGGTGTGTGTGTGCGAGTGTGTGGAAGTGTTCAGTATGAAATCAACTTGACTGGTGTGTGTGAGCTTGTGTGTGGAAGTGTTCAGTATGAAATCAACTTGACTGGTGTGTGTGTGAGTGTGTGGAAGTGTTCAGTATGAAATCAACTTGACTGGTGTGTGTGGGAGTGTGTGGAAGTGTTCAGTATGAAATCAACTTGACTGGTGTGTGTGAGCGAGTGTGTGGAAGTGTTCAGTATGAAATCAACTTGACTGGTGTGTGTGTGAGTGTGTGGAAGTGTTCAGTATGAAATCAACTTGACTGGTGTGTGTGTGAGTGTGTGGAAGTGTTCAGTATGAAATCAACTTGACTGTGGTGTGTGGCGAGTGTGTGGAAGTGTTCAGTATGAAATCAACTTGACTGGTGTGTGTGTGAGTGTGTGGAAGTGTTCAGTATGAAATCAACTTGACTGTGGTGTGTGGCGAGTGTGTGGAAGTGTTCAGTATGAAATCAACTTGACTGGTGTGTGTGTGAGTGTGTGGAAGTGTTCAGTATGAAATCAACTTGACTGGTGTGTGTGTGAGTGTGTGGAAGTGTTCAGTATGAAATCAACTTGACTGGTGTGTGTGAGCGAGTGTGTGGAAGTGTTCAGTATGAAATCAACTTGACTGGTGTGTGTGTGAGTGTGTGGAAGTGTTCAGTATGAAATCAACTTGACTGGTGTGTGTGAGCGAGTGTGTGGAAGTGTTCAGTATGAAATCAACTTGACTGGTGTGTGTGAGCGAGTGTGTGGAAGTGTTCAGTATGAAATCAACTTGACTGGTGTGTGTGTGAGTGTGTGGAAGTGTTCAGTATGAAATCAACTTGACTGGTGTGTGTGAACGAGTGTGTGGAAGTTTTCAGTATGAAATCAACTCGACTGTTGTGTGTGCGCGAGTGTGTGTAAGTGTTCAGTATGAAATCAACTTGACTGGTGTGTGTGTGAGTGTGTGGAAGTGTTCAGTATGAAATCAACTTGACTGGTGTGTGTGTGAGTGTGTGGAAGTGTTCAGTATGAAATCAACTTAACTGTGGTGTGTGAGCGAGTGTGTGGAAGTGTTCAGTATGAAATCAACTTGACTGGTGTGTGTGTGAGTGTGTGGAAGTGTTCAGTATGAAATCAACTTGACTGTGGTGTGTGTGTGAGTGTGTGGAAGTGTTCAGTATGAAATCAACTTGACTGTGGTGTGTGTGTGAGTGTGTGGAAGTGTTCAGTATGAAATCAACTTGACTGGTGTGTGTGTGAGTGTGTGGAAGTGTTCAGTATGAAATCAACTTGACTGGTGTGTGTGTGAGTGTGTGGAAGTGTTCAGTATGAAATCAACTTGACTGTGGTGTGTGAGAGAGTGTGTGGAAGTGTTCAGTATGAAATCAACTTGACTGGTGTGTGTGTGTGAGTGTGTGGAAGTGTTCAGTATGAAATCAACTTGACTGGTGTGTGTGTGAGTGTGTGGAAGTGTTCAGTATGAAATCAACTTGACTGTGGTGTGTGAGCGAGTGTGTGGAAGTGTTCAGTATGAAATCAACTTGACTGGTGTGTGTGTGAGTGTGTGGAAGTGTTCAGTATGAAATCAACTTGACTGTGGTGTGTGAGCGAGTGTGTGGAAGTGTTCAGTATGAAATCAACTTGACTGGTGTGTGTGTGAGTGTGTGGAAGTGTTCAGTATGAAATCAACTTGACTGGTGTGTGTGTGAGTGTGTGGAAGTGTTCAGTATGAAATCAACTTGACTGGTGTGTGTGAGCGAGTGTGTGGAAGTGTTCAGTATGAAATCAACTTGACTGGTGTGTGTGAGCTAGTGTGTGGAAGTGTTCAGTATGAAATCAACTTGACTGGTGTGTGTGTGAGTGTGTGGAAGTGTTCAGTATGAAATCAACTTGACTGGTGTGTGTGAGCGAGTGTGTGGAAGTGTTCAGTATGAAATCAACTTGACTGGTGTGTGTGAGCTAGTGTGTGGAAGTGTTCAGTATGAAATCAACTTGACTGGTGTGTGTGTGAGTGTGTGGAAGTGTTCAGTATGAAATCAACTTGACTGGTGTGTGTGAGCGAGTGTGTGGAAGTGTTCAGTATGAAATCAACTTGACTGGTGTGTGTGTGAGTGTGTGGAAGTGTTCAGTATGAAATCAACTTGACTGGTGTGTGTGTGAGTGTGTGGAAGTGTTCAGTATGAAATCAACTTGACTGGTGTGTGTGAGCGAGTGTGTGGAAGTGTTCAGTATGAAATCAACTTAACTGTGGTGTGTGAGCGAGTGTGTGGAAGTGTTCAGTATGAAATCAACTTGACTGGTGTGTGTGTGAGTGTGTGGAAGTGTTCAGTATGAAATCAACTTGACTGGTGTGTGTGTGAGTGTGTGGAAGTGTTCAGTATGAAATCAACTTGACTGTGGTGTGTGAGCGAGTGTGTGGAAGTGTTCAGTATGAAATCAACTTGACTGGTGTGTGTGTGAGTGTGTGGAAGTGTTCAGTATGAAATCAACTTGACTGGTGTGTGTGTGAGTGTGTGGAAGTGTTCAGTATGAAATCAACTTGACTGGTGTGTGTGTGAGTGTGTGGAAGTGTTCAGTATGAAATCAACTTGACTGGTGTGTGTGTGAGTGTGTGGAAGTGTTCAGTATGAAATCAACTTGACTGGTGTGTGTGAGCGAGTGTGTGGAAGTGTTCAGTATGAAATCAACTTGACTGGTGTGTGTGAGCGAGTGTGTGGAAGTGTTCAGTATGAAATCAACTTGACTGGTGTGTGTGTGAGTGTGTGGAAGTGTTCAGTATGAAATCAACTTGACTGGTGTGTGTGTGAGTGTGTGGAAGTGTTCAGTATGAAATCAACTTGACTGGTGTGTGTGTGAGTGTGTGGAAGTGTTCAGTATGAAATCAACTTGACTGGTGTGTGTGTGAGTGTGTGGAAGTAAAAACATACAAAAGGGGACATCTGGTTCTAGCGGAGGTGGACATAGTTTAGTGAAGGACAACCTTGAGTGTGTGTCCCTCTTCAGATGTCCAGCGTGTGTGTGATGTGTCTGTTGCTGTTCTTAAGTATGTGTCCCTCTTTAAATATCCAGCGAGTGTGTGATGTGTGTGTAGCTGATCTTGAGTGTGTGTCCCTCATCAGATACCCAGCGTGTGTGTGATGGGTGTGAGGGTGAGCAGTCCTACACACCAACATGACCACCACATCCTCAAAGGTGATTAAGGGGAGTTCAATCAGGAAACAAAACAGTGCATGACATGAGTGCATCCAGACACACTCTCAAAACACTGTGTGCATGTGTGTAGTGTGTGCACCAACACAACTTTGTGATTGACATCTCACACACACTGTGATTGCTTTAAAAGCCTCATATTTAGGAATGAAGAACCCCTCTCCTGATGGCCTCAGTGTCATCTTGATCAAGTGTTTGTTTGCAGCAGTTTGTAGCTTGTTTTGCTAGTGACTAAATGCAAATGTGTTGTGAGTGTAAATGTGTGTGTCTGAAGTGGCATACTGCTGTACTACACACTACATACTGCATACTGCTGTACTACACACTACATACTGCATACTGCATGGATTGACTTTACGTTGCAAAGGCTGTTATGTGGAATTAGAATTTATTTAGAATTAGCAGTATTTAGAAAAGAAACATTTTTTCAATATGGCAGACAGATCTATCAATGGTGTGCCCCCAGACTCCATACAAGTCATATGCAGTATGGAGTACATCAGTATGCAATATGTGATACAGATGTCATTTTGGAAAGCTATTTATGGGTGTGTGTGATGATTTCATTGCTCTGATGTAGCCACTGTGAAGTTCCGTGACGTCCCAGCGGTGGAGATCCAAGCACTTGGAAACCTTAGCAACGCCACCACAGCCAAAATTGTGTCGTCTCCTGAGTGGGGCAAGGACAAGGAAGGAGACAGACACTCTCTTGCTGCAGACGGAACATATTTGGCCATGCAGGTGTGTGTGTGCGACTCCCAGGAGGAAGAAGAGGAGAAGGAAGGATGAAAGACATTGGAGGACAACTAACCTGCTGAGATGATTAACCTGACTATCCTGTAGCCCCCTCCTCCTCTCCTCTCTTATCTTCTCTCCTCTTCTCTTCCCCTCTCTTTGCTTCTCTCCTCTTCTCACCTCTCCTCTCCTCTCCTCTCCTCCTCTCCTCTTCCCTTTGCCCACATGCCAAGTATGATGTGTGAGAGAGCGACAATCTGGACATGAACATTAGCCAACATTAGCCACTACTGTGTCTGACAGAGAGGAGAGGGGAGAGGAGCCAACTACAGCTCTGTTTAATGTGTGATAAGAACCAACTACAGCTCTGTTTAATGTGTGATAAGAACCAACTACAGCTCTGTTTAATGTGTGATAAGAACCAACTACAGCTCTGTTTAATGTGTGATAAGAACCAACTACAGCTCTGTTTAATGTGTGATAAGAACCAACTACAGCTCTGTTTAATGTGTGATAGGAACCAACTACAGCTCTGTCTAATGTGTGATAGGAACCAACTACAGCTCTGTTTAATGTGTGAGAGGAACCAACTACAGCTCTGTTTAATGTGTGATAGGAACCAACTACAGCTCTGTCTAATGTGTGATAGGAACCAACTACAGCTCTGTTTAATGTGTGATAGGAACCAACTACAGCTCTGTCTAATGTGTGATAGGAACCAACTACAGCTCTGTCTAATGTGTGATAGGAACCAACTACAGCTCTGTTTAATGTGTGAGAGGAACCAACTACAGCTCTGTCTAATGTGTGATAGGAACCAACTACAGATCTATCTAATGTGTCATAGGAACCAACTACAGCTCTGTCTAATGTGTGATAGGAACCAACTACAGCTCTGTTTAATGTGTGATAGGAACCAACTACAGCTCTGTTTAATGTGTGAGAGGAACCAACTACAGCTCTGTTTAATGTGTGATAGGAACCAACTACAGCTCTGTCTAATGTGTGATAGGAACCAACTACAGCTCTGTTTAATGTGTGATAGGAACCAACTACAGCTCTGTCTAATGTGTGATAGGAACCAACTACAGCTCTGTCTAATGTGTGATAGGAACCAACTACAGCTCTGTTTAATGTGTGAGAGGAACCAACTACAGCTCTGTCTAATGTGTGATAGGAACCAACTACAGCTCTATCTAATGTGTCATAGGAACCAACTACAGCTCTGTCTAATGTGTGATAGGAACCAACTACAGCTCTGTCTAATGTGTGATAGGAACCAACTACAGCTCTGTTTAATGTGTGAGAGGAACCAACTACAGCTCTGTCTAATGTGTGATAGGAACCAACTACAGCTCTGTCTAATGTGTCATAGGAACCAACTACAGCTCTGTCTAATGTGTGATAGGAACCAACAGCTCTGTTTAATGTCTGATAGGAACCAACTACAGCTCTGTTTAATGTGTGATAGGAACCAACTACAGCTCTGTCTAATGTGTGATAAGAACCAACTACAGCTCTGTCTAATGTGTGATAGGAACCAACTACAGCTCTGTTTAATGTGTGATAAGAACCAACTACAGCTCTGTTTGAGGTGTGAATCTACAGCTTTAGTTCTTTGTCCTTTTTGGGGGGAACCTGAGAAAGGAAGAACTCTGATTCTGATTCTGCTTCTGATTCTACTGCATATTTCTAGCAGTAGAAATAACAAATAGACACTAGTTTTTGGAGCAGTTAAGTTTACGCAAGAATTTATTTTCAAATATCCCTATTTTACAAAAAGATTAGAATGTCACAATCATGTCCCACAGAAGAGTAAATACTGTTAATCAGGACTGTCCTACAATGCAAACGGTACTCAGGCTGTGTGAATTCATACCATTCAAAAGACACAAACACACACTCACACTCAACTATGAAAATATAGACTAAACATATTTTCTTTATCTATATGAAAGGCTTTTCTAAACAGTTGAAAAGTTGTCAGGTAAAGACTGTATCTATCCTCTCCTCATCAAGCCCTCTGGTTCAAGAGTTTAGTCCCTTTACAGGGCACTCCAGTCTCAACAAAAACACTTTTCCAGTTCTCCACAACACACTCCTGTTCCACTGCGGAGTGGGTGTGGTGGAGCTGCGATCACACTGTTTGACTGACAGCTGGGCAACCCCATGTTGTGAGTCTGTGTCTTGGAAAAAGACTTTGGATAAAAGTGTCTGCAAAATACCAGTCAACTTCACTTTACTTTTACACTTGAACACGATTTGGGTTTCTTCAGAGTCTTCTTCAGCATCATAAATTTTAGTTCTCTTCAGAAACTATTCCAGTTTCAACTGAACACTGTTTGTATATGGTTTAGTATCGTATGCATACTCTTGAGAGTGTGAAGGAAATTTGGTCTTGGCATTTAACCCAATTGTGAATTAGTGAAACACACACAGCACACAGTGAGGTGAAACACACACTAACCCGGAGCAGTGGGCTGTCTGCTACAACGGGGCCCAGGGAGCAGTGAGGGGTTAAGTGCCTTGTTCAAGGGCACTTCAGTGAGGGGTTAGGTGCCTTGTTCAAGGGCACTTCAGCTGTGGTATTCTGGTCAGGGATCTAGGCCACAGCTGTTTTCTCTCCAGATGGCAATCCAGCTTCCACTGAGGACAATTTTAGTTTTCTTCAGCGGGTAGTCTGGTTTCATTTGAAGATAACTTTAGTTCCATTCAGTTTCTGATTAGATGACTGATACTATTTATTCGTGAGAGTCTCTGATTGGATGATAGCTATAGTGCTTCAGATTGGACGAGATGCCATCGGGCTACTTCCACTTGGCTCCTGTTGCACATATCTCTCCAGTGTTCTTGTCCCGCCTCCTCAGCCTCCTGGCCAATAACAATTTGTCCCACAATATTGCTTGTTGAATATAGGCAACCCTGCCAACCAAAGAAAAAATTAAGCCTTTACTAGACCTTCAGAAATGCTTGTCTGAGATCCAATTCTAAACTGCATATGAACACGTGTGATTTAACATGTGATAACAGCACTGAAAACATGATAAACTCCAGGAGCTTCAGATTCAGAGATGAGACTAAACTCTACAGACAGAGAAGAGTATGAGATGCAAACCTTTATGAGAATAAACTCCAGCTGCAGAGGCAACTGCGTGACGTCTCCGGGAGGGAGGTCGAACAGAAATGGGGAGTTCCAGACGGTGTTCCTCCCCACGGCCCCCTGGGTAGCCTGAGAGGAGACCACCACTCCAGCGTGACGTAGGTTCACCACCACATGGTGGTCTGGAGAGAGGAGAAGGATGAGAGCAAGAGAAGGAGGACAGCCAATCAGAGAGGAGGAGGAGAGAGAGAGAACAGAAATCAGAGCACACAGCCAATCAGAGAGGAGGAGGAGAGAGAGAGAGAACAGAAATCAGAGCACACAGCCAATCAGAGAGGAAGAGGAGAGAGAAAAAGGGAAACAGGTAGGGAGAAAGTGAGGGATGTATTCAAGCCACCATCCAAACCCCTGTACTTTGGCAGCACTGTAGTACTACATGGCCTCTCTGAGTTAGATACAGAGAGGAGAAAGAGGTGGTACGCAAAGAGGTACAGAGCAGTGTGAGAGAGAGATAGAGGGAGGGAGTATGGGAAGAAGAGAGAGAGAGGGATGGAGAGAGAGAGAGAGATGGAGAGAAAAAGAGAGGGATTATGGGAAGAAGAGAGAGAGATGGAGAGAGAGAGAGGGAGTATGGGAAGAAGAGAGAGAGAGGGATGGAGAGAGATGGAGAGAGAAAGAGAGGGATTATGGAAAGAAGAGAGAGAGAGATGGAGAGAGAGAGTGAGAGGGAGTATGGGAGAGTCCAGTACTCTTCAGAGACGGTGCTGGTCTGGTCTGGTACTCCACACTGCCAATAGACTCAAGCATTCTCAACGTACAGATAAAATCCACATATCACGTGAAACTGTGCAATCTAGGCTTTCCAAAAGTCTTAGTCCCTAGTCCCTAGTAATAAATGGTTCAAACTAAATAATATTTGCATCCATAGACACCCATTCTTCTCAGTGCAACAGCTCATCACCTCTGTACACAACACAGAATGCGAACAAGAACATACCCGACTCATCTGCATAACGCAGCTGTCCAATTAGGCATGTCTGAGTAATTCAATTTAGAAATCACAGCACATTTCTGCAGACTGAAGAGTCATTAAGAATAGTTCTTCCTAAGTGCATTGATAAATTGATACCACTGAATATTGATAATGTTGGAAACATTGGATTAATAAGATTGGATAATAATGACGTTGGACATTGATAATGTTGGAGCCATTAAGATATCTTTTTATGTATGATGTTTAAATAAAAACATTCTCAAAGGAAGAGAAATCCCAGTGGTAAACACACTCAGTACAGAAAAACATCCCAATAGAAAACATGTGTACAATATCTCTCCTTCTTGTCAAACTATGGTGAATAAAAGCATCTCAGTTCTCTGGGCTGCACAGAACCTGTCGTATGATGTCAGAGCACAGAGCACAGAGCACTGAGTGAAGCAGGCAGCTGTGCGGGGCTGCATTAGTGTTGTGACCTGTAAGCCGGTGGGCTGGTGAGAGTCGTAAGACTAGTGTGATGCCACCGGACACTTCTGAAGGACTGCAGGGGAGAGGGGGAGATTAAACTACAATGACATTAAAACAGGATGATCTGCCTCAGACCTCACCCAGCCTGTACACCAATCATTTAATCCCCCACAGCAGTGGCACACACAAGGGCTTACAACATCCTCCCACCTCCTCTCCTGTCCCCCCGGCCTGAGCCACCCCCAGCCATGGACTTGCGGATGTGTGTGTGTGTGTGTGTGTGTGTGTGTGTATGTGTGTGTATGTATGTGTGTGTGTATCCTTGTATCTTTCTGAGTCGCCATTCATCCTCATACAGTTATTGTCTGTGTGTGTGTGTGTGTGTGTGTGTGTGTGTGTGTTTTCTGTATGTTTGTGTACTGCATTGTGAGCCCTGTATGTCTGTGTGGTTTATATATCATAACACAGGCTGTCACTGTAGGAGGATGAATGGCGACTCAGAATGACACAGCAGGCACACACACACACACACACACACACACACACACAAGGATGATGAACCAGTAGGAGTGGAACAGAGATCTCTCATTGGCAGATGACAGACATAGAACACCTTCCCTCTACCTTGTGTTCCTGTTCCAGTGGTGAGGTTCTCTGCCTTCAGAACCATGGCTTTGAGCCGGTGGGCCAGTGCCTGATGCTGCAGCAGGATGAAGAGCTGAGGCAGGGCCTGCCCTCCACCAACAGCATCATGGGAAACTCCTCCCTGCCAGAGATGGCCGGAGGTTAAGGGTCACCTTCATGCTCAACTTTTCCATGAAGACACAAAATCAGGGATTAGGCACAAATACACAGATCGAGGCAGCTCACACACACAGATCATCACACACTCACACATACACACACACATTCAGCAGCTGGGTGAGATTTTCCTGGCAGTTCGGATGTCCCAGCTTCCTCATCACTCTCATCTTCCTTGAGCCAGAGTCACTCACACACACCAGTCAGTCACTCACACACCAGTCAGTCAGTCACTCACACACCAGTCAGTCAGAGTCACTCACACAGACCAGTCAGTCAGTCACTCACACACCAGTCAGTCAGTCACTCACACATCAGTCAGTTAGAGTCACTCACACACCAGTCAGTTAGAGTCACTCACACACACCAGTCAGTCAGAGTCACTCACACACCAGTCAGTCAGAGTCACTCACACACCAGTCAGTCAGAGTCAATCACACACCAGTCAGTCAGAGTCACTCACACACCAGTCAGTTAGAGTCACTCACACACCAGTCAGTCAGAGTCACTCACACACACCAGTCACTCAGAGTTACTCACACACTAGTCAGTCAGAGTCACTCACACACCAGTCAGTCAGAGTCACTCACACACTAGTCAGTTAGAGTCACTCACACACCAGTCAGTCAGAGTCAATCACACACCAGTCAGTCAGAGTCACTCACACACACCAGTCACTCAGAGTCACTCACACACCAGTCAGTCAGAGTCACTCACACACTAGTCAGTTAGAGTCACTCACACACCAGTCAGTCAGAGTCAATCACACACCAGTCAGTCAGAGTCACTCACACACACCAGTCAGTCAGAGTCAATCACACACCAGTCAGTCAGGGTCACTCACACACCAGTCAGTCAGAGTCAATCACACACCAGTCAGTCAGAGTCACTCACACACTAGTCAGTCAGTCTGTTAGTCACCAATCACATGCTAGTCAGTCAAGAGTCAATCACACACTAATCACTCACTATTCACATACTACTCAGTTACTAATCATACACTAGTCAGTCTGTCAGTAGCCAATTATACACTAGTCAGTCAGTCAGTAGCCAATCATACAATAGTACAGCATTTCTCAAACTCTAGGATGTGGACACATGACAGATGGGACTCAAGACTAAACTTAAGACCGACGGCCATGCCATGCCTCTCCAATTCACACCCACTCTTCTCCGTCAGATTACTCACAGAGTTTTCGTCAGACAGATACCATGCGTGAAACTGAAACTACCTGAACTTTCCAACGCTGTTACTCGTAAGTTGCTGTGTTGAATAGCTGTTACTCGTTAGTTGCTGTGTTGAACGGTTCACAAAATAATTTGCTTTGAAATCGCACAAAAATAGCCTACCATTTCAATGTTCAGTGTGTAGCCTTGCTCCACAATTAGTGATTATAATTAGTTCTCCACAATTAGTGATGCTGGAGTAATCTGCTGGTCACATTGCAAAATAATTGATTTCTTTTCCATACCTAAAGTTGTTCTCAGATGTTGGTGTTCTATAGCCAGGGGACATGCAGAAATGGGATTTCAATCCCTTTGCAGCTTTAGAGAGGATTATGATGCAGCCTATGCCTACTGCATGCTAATTCTTCTCTGTGCAATGAAATATGAATAAAATATGAAAATGAATAAAATATTCTGTCAGTACATATGTTTTTGCAAATAACAAAGCCAATAACAGAATGCCGTCATCATAATTCTTATATTGTTCGATTCCAGAAAGCCTTCCAGATTCCAGATTCCTCCCTGAGTGACTGGGATAAGAGCTTATGAGTGAAGGTAGTGAAATTACCCTGAAAACAGCCAAGGGCCCATAAGGTTCAATGCAAAACATCAGATCATGTAAAACAGGAACTATTCTGCCAGTTTTGTACACTGGTGGGCCGGTGGGGTGTGAAAATTCTCCCCCTTCCAAACTGGGGAATGACAGGAAAGTTGGGGAAAGTTGGAGAAGCACTGCACTAGTCAGTCACTAACCACACACAGTCAGTGTGTGTGTTGCTGTGATACCTGTGTGTAGTGTGTTGCTATGATCCCTGTGTGTAGTGTGTTGCTGTGATACCTGTGTGTAGTGTGTTGCTGTGATACCTGTGTGTAGTGTGTTGCTATGGTCCCTGTGTGTAGTGTGTTGCTATGATCCCTGTGTGTAGTGTGTTGCTGTGATACCTGTGTGTAGAGTGTTGCTATGATCCCTGTGTGTAGTGTGTTGCTGTGATACCTGTGTGTAGAGTGTTGCTATGATCCCTGTGTGTAGTGTGTTGCTATGATACCTGTGTGTAGAGTGTTGCTATGATCCCTGTGTGTAGTGTGTTGCTATGATCCCTGTGTGTAGTGTGTTGCTATGATACCTGTGTGTAGTGTGTTGCTATGATACCTGTGTGTAGTGTGTTGCTATGATACCTGTGTGTAGTGTGTTGCTATGATACCTGTGTGTAGTGTGTTGCTATGATCCCTGTGTGTAGTGTGTTGCTATGATCCCTGTGTGTAGTGTGTTGCTATGATCCCTGTGTGTAGTGTGTTGCTATGATACCTGAGTCTTGCCTCTGACGGGGCTGAGTCGTTTCCTGCAGGTGATGGGCGTCTCCGCCTCCCAATCCAGTTCATTGCAGGCCAGTTCCAGCTGTCCCATCGGCGAGTGTGTGTGTCCCAGTAGTGAGTGTGTTTGCTCCGGCAGGGAGTGTGTGTGTGCGAGATCCTGGGAGAAGACGTCCAGCTTGAGCACACAGCTGCGGAGCTCCTCCAGTGAGGACACGGCCAGCCGCAGGTCGGCTCCGTGCAGCTCGGGGCTCAGACTGCGGTGGTGTGCGCTCACCTCGGCGGGCAGCGGCCGTGCGGGGGGCAGACGGGCCAGAACCGTCACGGTGCCCAGCCTGTGGGCGCCGCCACTAAGGCTCTGCAGAGTGAGTGTGAGGGTCCGATGTGCCGCCGAGAAGCAGAGCGAGAACTGCAGAGAGGCAGACCGCAGGGTGGAACCAGGGGCGGGGCTAAGGGCGGGGCTACGGGCAGGGACCATAGAGGGGGCAGGGCTAGTGGTGGACTGCGATCTGTGGGTCGGTCTAAGACTATGGGCGGAGTCGGTGGAGGACATGGGTCTGTGGGTGGG
>JAIFZK010000007.1:27145000-27157500 GCA_027481765.1 Tenualosa thibaudeaui
TCCCCCCAGGGCATAATAATAACATGGCAAAGCTTAAACACTTAACAGCCGAGCATGATGGGAAAGTTTTTACAGGAGCTTCACAGGAGGGGAATCAATCAGCAACAAGCATCTTAAATAGAAATAAACATAAATGAAAATATTTACAGGAGGAGAATCAAACAGCAACAAGCATCATAAATAAATCATCCCTCTCCGTTTCAGACAACTATTACTGCAGATTATAAAGAATAAACATCCTTACTGCTGTCTCGGGGCTGATCCTCCTCCCTCTCTCAGCACACTGGAGCTGATGGTTGATCTGCTGGTCTGGACCAGGATGCAGTCTGGATGCAGTCCTGGACTGGGAATAAGCTTCCGTAACACAGAGAGATGTTGGTCTTTCAGGAGAATCAGATGGGCAGGTCCTGATGTGTTTTTGAGTGTGTGTTTGTGTGTGTGTGTGTGTGTTTGTGTGTGTATGTGTGTGTGTGGTTCCTGGAGAGTAATCCCGAGAGCTGGCAGTAGGACAGCTTACAATCAAAGTGGCAAGGGAGGAAGAAGAGGACTGTCTGTGTGTGTGTGTGGGCGGGGGACCCAAGATGAGGGAGGGATCCAGAGGATCACATGGGCACTTTCTGGCCAGATGTTGGATGACATCTGTACCACCTCTTTAGACAAACACACAGCCATTAGATTTAACAATTCCAGACATAAGTCCACTCAGATAAAGACTGTCTACAGACAGCTTATGCACACACACATATTATCAAAGATATATGCACAAACACATGAACATACAGTTGTAATCAAAATATCCAAATCCTTCAAAATGTAATTCTTTCTGTGTTCTTTCAGAAAGCAAATCAAACCAGCCCAGTTTAATTACCTCCATGCACAAGAGGATTTCCCAGAATTCAGTGCAAACTGAAAGAAAGGTCAAAGTTCAAAGTTGCTTTTATTGTCAATTTCTTGACGTGTACTTGACATGCAAAGGAATCGAAATTACGCTTCCCACTATCCCATGCATGTAGGTGGACAACAGTAAAGTGCAGATGCACAAGACAATCCTAGTCCCCTGAAAATGATTCAAGCCCTTCATGCCAAGAGGAGCACATTTCTATTGTGGAGCTCCTGGAGACGCACTGGACAGCCACATACCACAGCAGTCCTAAGGATCTCTTACCCACCATCTCTCAGGAGCAAAAACCTCCAATTCACTTTACATTTGAATGGGCTTCATTTACTGTATATAAAAGGTACATTTACTGTATATAAAATGTCATTTACTGTATATAAAAGGTACATTTAGTGTATATAAAATGTCATTTTGCATCAAATCAATCTGTCAGCTGTACTGAGCGACTTGCACGATACAATAATGCATGCCTTATTAATAACCACACCTTGATCTCCGTACACTTGACAAGAGCAAAGGAGCTGTTTTCTATTAGGGATTATGGGCTTCGCTGCTGTTCCCCTTACACACTCTTGCCAGATGTGTCAGTGAATCCCTGGTTTGACACTAGAACAGACACTTGTAGCCTTAGAGGGACTTTGACTAGAAGCTTTCAGCAGTGGCTCTAAGGACTAGAGTTCAGTGCAATGCCGCCCCCTGCAGTTGGCTCTCCATTAGTGAAGCACACAGCAGTAGGGCTGGGAACAGGAGACTGCCACCCACAGACACAGACACCCAATAGAACTAGTACATAAAGCCAATTAAAACATTAATATTAATCCAATACATATAAATACAATGCAAATATAAAACAATAATGAATATTATTGATAATTAAATATTGATGGAAGCATGTGAGACTATTATTTAGATTTATTTTAATAGCAACCACTGATCCCCCAAGTCATCAACATGAGATTCATCAGCGTTTCAGTTCCAACACTGATGAGTTATTTATGAACCTCCCAGCTGCTCTGAGGTCAGTGATAGCGATGGTGTTTACAGGCAGTACTGAGGGAGGGGTGGCAGTGGAACACTACTGTGGATCACTGCAGCACATAGACTGATGGATCCTAGTTGGGTCTGTGTCTTAAGACCTTGGCTTCATGTTCATGGAGGTGTTTAAATGTCTCTCTTCTAGCCTTTCATCCAAGTGTGTGTGTGTGTGTGTGAGTGAGAGAGGAAAAATAGCAATGACTCGCAGACACAATCTTTAATAACACATCAGACTTTAATTCCACGGGTAAAGTTCACTTTGTAAATACAGTGTACTAAACAGTGGAGAAGAACTGGAGGCAGAAGGCAGGTCTTTGGGTCTTTGGTTTGCAGCTGTGCCGTTATTGGTTTGCCCAGAGGAAGGGCTGCCAGACGCTTCCCATCAAGCTCCCAGAGGATGATGGGAAGGGCGAGGGGAGCCCTCTCCATCATCCTCTCTGCTTGGCTCAGCGTGTGTCCGTAGCCTTGGACACGGGGCCCTTGGTATTGTCAGCTGTTTACCGGAAGGTTCTGTGTTTTGTTCATGTCCGCAGGGCACCCCTGGTCGATCTGGGATCCACCTAAGCTCTGGAGGTCACAGAGACATGCAGTACTAGGGCCAGTCACAAGGGGATAGTTTCTACCCTTCCTCCCCTGAGACATATGCAGTACTAGACGGCAGCCACTAGGGGCCAGTCTCTGCCCTCCCCTGAGGTATTTCTGGTAAAAACTGACTCAAGTTCTGACTCAAGAAAAACAACATGCTTCATTTGAGGCCAGCGGTCTGCAATGAGGTAGCATTGTCAAGTTTGAGGTTTGTTCCATTTCAACATGAGGTTTCAAGGTTTTTTTTTTTTTGCAATATATCTGTAAAATATCCATCTGAACTTCCTGAGACAAGCTTTCCAATATGGAAAGCAAAATGAGGTCTGAAATTTGACAACACAGTTTTACAAAAAGAAAGAAAACATAACGTGCTACTTTCTGCTCAGTATTAAAATAATAACATCTAATAATAATATTAATAATAACGCTGTTCAAAGTGTGATTTCATTTAGAGACCCTCTCTCTTCACACCAAGGACAAGTTTAGTGATGTCAGCAGCCTGTGAATGATAGTCTCTCGCCTTCTCCATGACTGACAGATGAGCAACCCAATGAAAAGCAAGAAGCACTTGAACCGGCGTGTCTCAAGCATAATGGCTACACACATATAATCAGCTCAACTAAAGAGACAACCAAATCAGACCTATTAACAATCAAATGGACCAATCAATTGCCTCGGAAAAAATGTAAATACTGATGAAATAAAATACAAAACTGCTCAAGCAGAACAGCAACATAGTTCTGGGTTTCATCAAAAAAAAAGAAAAGAATGAATGAAAGAAAAAAGAAAAACAAAGGAAAAAGGGAGATGCCACACGTGACCATGATTTTCACGCACTGATGCGTCACCCTCCTGAGGTCAAAGTTCATTGATTGTAACATGCAGCTGCAGTGGATTATGGGAACCTAACGAAACAGCAGGTGAGGTGAAGAGATCAGATGAGATCATGTGGTAAGAGTTATCCCAAGGTTCCTATGAGTTCTCCCAACGTTTGTATGCAGCTCTGGAGAGAACAACCTGAGTAGTGGACACAGACATTATAAGGTAAAGAGCATGGGAGCGTGTGTGTGTGTACATGTACGTGCACTTCTTGGGGTTGGTGTGTGTGTGTGTGTGTGCTTCTTGGGGTTGGTGTAAGTGTGTGTGTGTATACATATGTAGACTCCTGCAGGTAGATTGTGTTTGTCTGAGTGTGTTTGGTGAGGGGTGTGTGTATCTGTGTGTGAAGCATACTGCACATGTTTCATACTGCACATGTTTGGCAAGTGTTTGCATTCTGACTGCATTGCTTGAGTGCGCAAAAGTGTGTATGCGTGCGCATGTGTGTGTGCGCGTGCGTGTGTGTATAATATTCCTTCTGCACGTGTGTGGACGAATGTGGTTGTATGTTCACACAGGGTATGTTTGTGTGTGTGTGTGTGTGTGTGTGTGTGTGTGTGTGTGTGTGTGTGTATAATATTCCTTCTGCAAGTGTGTGGACGAATGTGGTTGTATGTTCACACAGGGTATGTTTGTGTGTGTGTTTGTGTTTGTGTGTGTGTGTGTGCGTGCGTGTGTGTTTGGGGGGGGTGACAGCCACACAAGAGAGGTAAAACATTCTTACAGTTTGAGGGCTAAAATGCTGAGGTAATCTTTGTGTTTCAGTTTCAGTTTGCTTTCCATTTTTTAAAAAAGTTCAGTACATTCACTTTGAGAAACATTCCTGAGGCAAAGTGTGTGTTAATGAATGTGTGTGTGAGTGTGTTTGTGTGTGGATGCTGAGACAAGACTCCTTTCTAGACTTAGTGGGGTTGGGGAGGTGGGATGTTGCTGGAGGGGCAGGGTGGCATGCATACTTTGGGTAAGAACTAATGATTAGGCTGTGTGTGTGTGTGTGTGTGTGTGTGTGTGTGTGTGTGTGTGTCTGTGTGTGTGTGTGTGTGTGTGTGTGTGTGTGTGTGTGTGTGTGTGTGTGTGTGTGTGTGTGTGTGTGTGTGTGTGTGTGTGTGTGTGTGTGTGTGTGTGTGTGTGTGTGTGTGTGTGTGTGTGTGTGTGTGTGTGTGTGTGTGTGTGTGTGTGTGTGTGTGTGTGTGTGTGTGTGTGTGTGGGGGGGCATTATAGGGAGGTGCATCCAGAGGGGGGTGTGAGGGGCACATTATGGGGAGGTGCATCCGGGGGGGTCAGCAGAGCTGGGGCCCTTAGAGGAGGAAGAGGACACACTGGGACTGTGACTCCCACTCTGGCCAGTAGGGGTCACTGTGGAGGAGGTGGGCGCCGACCCCGGGGCCTTCTGAGCATACAGCGTCCCTGCAGGGGGGGCAAGAGGAGGGCAAGTTATATTACACACACACACACACACACACACACACACACACACACACACACACACTCACAAGACAGCTCCAAGAGAGTGACACACACCTGTGTAGAGAGTTCCATTGACCTCCACAGACACAGTGATGCTGGTGGATCCATTGGTGGAGATGCTGAGAGACATGTCCTGCTTCTCTGGCTTCTCTTGCTTCTCCAGCTTCTCCTCTGCTACACAACGCATCACATCACATCACAACACAACACAACACAACACAAGTCACCTAACCCCTCACTGCAAGTCACCTAACCCCTCACTGCTCCCTGGGCACAGCTGTAGCAGACAGCCAACAGCTCCGGGATAGTGTGTTTCACTAATTACAATTGACCAAATTTCCCTTACAGGATCAAAGGAATACAGATGATTATTATTATTATTATTGTTGTTGTTGTTATTATTTTTATAAACAGTAGTTACAGTACAGTAGCACCCTTTAGCTCCAATATCATTATGTAGCAAAATTGGCACCCTTTAGCTATATGATTACTATTTAGCTACAGTAGGTGAGGTATCCTTTAGCTATATGATTACTATTTAGCTGCAGTAGGTGATCATCCTTTAGCTATATGATTACTATTTAGCTGCAGTAGGTGATCATCCTTTAGCTATATGATTACTATTTAGCTACAGTAGGTGATCATCCTTTAGCTATATGATTACTATTTAGCTGCAGTAGGTGATCATCCTTTGGCCAGTTTAGAATTCTTTAGAATTCTAGCCATCATGCACCTACATGCTACATGACTAAATTGTTAATCTGTAGCTAGTTTGGTATTCTTCAGCTATATTAACATCATCATTTACATACATCATCATGGTTCAGATATATTATCCAATAGCTATATTATGATCCTTTCTACTTTAGCCTTTAGCTACATTATCACCCTGTAGATACATTAGCATCCTTTAGCTACTTAGCCTCTTTCAGCAGCGATGAGAGGACTATGTGGACTATGTGTGCAGGTGATGTAATTAAAGCATGAGTGTCACTGACCCGTGTATGTATGTGTGTGTGTGTGTGTGTGTGTGTGTGTGTGTGTGTCTCTACGATACCTCTTGGGGTCCCCAGGCGCAGTCCAGTGGGGTTGACCTGTGATGCCATAGCTAGGAGGTTCTGCTGGAAGGCCTGCTGCAGAAGCCTGTGCTGCTCCTCTGCCAGCCGTGCCATGCTGCGCTCTTGGCCCTCCAGCGCCCCCATGCCCGCCCCCACGCCCGTCTCCAGACGCTCCCGCAGCTGCTCCAGTGTAGCCGCGCGCGCCAACTGCTGCTGGTGACCCAGCGCCAATGCCAACGGCAGACGCCCTGGCAACATAGATGCTGATCCATCCTCCAGCACTGAGAGAGAGATAGAGAGACACAGACAGAGAGAGAGAGAGAGAGAGAGAGAGAGAGAGAGAGAGAGAGAGAGAGAGAGAGAGAGAGACTAATAAGTTTAAGGCAACATTAAGTAATTTTTGTGTAAAACTAGTGGACTAGCTAAAAGCTACCTAAAAGGTGCACAAAACCTTTCCCTGTCCTCCAGGCCACCACATGACAGTAGGGGGCAGCAGAGAGCACATGGGAGCTATACGCAATGGTCACATACAGTAATGCACAAGTGGCCATCGCAGGAAGGATGCATTTGATAAACCAGTACCACAAGAATCAGCATCCACAATAAATTTTTAAAACACTTAAGTAATGCTCACAAAAAACATCCCATCATCTATATTCAGAAACCTTGCAAAACCTGCAATTCTCCGTGATTTAAAGCAGAATAAAATTAGAATTACAACTTTTGTAACTGAAAATCATTTGCAGAACTCAAATTGAATGAAAAACTGCTTTCAGATACAAATAATTTGTCATTACAAGCGGCAGAACACCGATGGCGGCGGGCATGTTGTACCTGTGCCCTTCTTGAGGGCGGGGCTGGCGGTCTCCTGGAACCCGTTGTGGGCGGAGGAGGGCAGGTGCACCTTGGGGGGCGTGAGGATGTGGGGTGTTCCGCTGGGCGAGGGGGAGAAGCGGTACAGGCTGTTGCTGTAGCTGGGGCGTCGGCCCTCACGCCGGTTGCTGTCGATCGCCGCCTGCAGCTCACCGGGGGAGCTCAGCCCCTTCTTTTCACACTCATATGTGTACAAGTACTTCATATACCTGAGGGGGGCAGGGGGAGGGAAAGAGAATGCGTGATGGAACCTTTTATGTTTGCTCATTTGGACTTAGGAGGCAAAAGTAGTATTATCAAAATACTATTATTAAAACTACTATTATTACTAATTTGATTCCATTAAAGAAGGGTTCTGTGTTCCTAACTTTTGACATAAAGAACCTTGTCCAGGCATATAGGATCATGGAGAAAGATGATTAGATTGATACTTTGAAGGATGATGTAAAGACATCTGCTGTCAGTCTAGCTTTGAACCTGTGATGTTCACCAAGACGATGACTCAAAGATTACATCCAATAATCCAATAATTTTGACTTTGGCATCTTTGCATATTTCTGGTTTATATTCCGCATAGAAGTAAAATAAAAAAAAAAAGATAAAAATTACTATAGTATTATAATACTATTATAAATTATAGTACAGATTGTGTCTGTCCTTATAAAAGAAAGGAAAGTATGAACAGTTTTTATGTCATATTTCCACTGTGTGTGTGTGTGTGTGTGTGCGCGATATCTTACTGTGTGCGGAGCGTAAAGGCAGCACTGGTGATGGAGGTGGGCAGGTTGAGGCCTTTGGTGATCTCCCTCCAGATCTTCTTGTTGATGACCTCCACCAGACCCCCCTTCTCTGTCACCAGCTTGAAGAGTTTGTACAGGTCCAGAACCTGCTTGGCCATGATCGGGATACGGTTCACTGGGGTTCCTGAAACACACACACACACTGTCTTTATCTGGTTCCACATCACAATGCACATTAATTTAGGAATGAAATGTATTAAATCCAAAAAATCCATAAAGTGTGTGAGTGTGTGAGAGCAGCATGTGTGTCAGAGGTGACCATTATAAGACTACAAGGGAAGCTCTGCCTCCCCTTAAATGCCACCAAAAAGTTTGCCAATGAAAAATATACTAATAGTTTGTCAATGAAAAATATACTAATAGTTTGTCAATGAAATATATTAATAGGTTACAACTGTAGGCTACTTATGCAGACTAATAACTCTTAGTCTGTATTAACATTGTCGGATGAATTGTTTAGCAAGATCCTAATTTATCCCAGGTCGTAACCTCACATGACTAATTTATCCCAGGTCGTAACCTAACATGGCTAATTTATCCCAGGTCGTAACCTAACATGGCTAATTTATCCCAGGTCGTAACCTAACATGGCTAATTTATCCCAGGTCGTAACCTAACATGACTAATTTATCCCAGGTCGTAACCTAACATGACTAATTTATCCCAGGTCGTAACCTAACATGACTAATTTATCCCAGGTCGTAACCTAACATGGCTTATTTATCCCAGGTCGTAACCTAACATGGCTAATTTATCCCAGGTCGTAACCTAACATGGCTAATTTATCCCAGGTCGTAACCTAACATGTCTAATTTATCCCAGGTCGTAACCTAACATGACTAATTTATCCCAGGTCGTAACCTAACATGGCTAATTTATCCCAGGTCGTAACCTAACATGACTAATTTATCCCAGGTCATAACCTAACATGACTAATTTATCCCAGGTCGTAACCTAACATGGCTTATTTATCCCAGGTCGTAACCTAACATGGCTAATTTATCCCAGGTCGTAACCTAACATGGCTAATTTATCCCAGGTCGTAACCTAACATGACTAATTTATCCCAGGTCGTAACCTAACATGACTAATTTATCCCAGGTCGTAACCTAACATGACTAATTTATCCCAGGTCGTAACCTAACATGACTAATTTATCCCAGGTCGTAACCTAACATGACTAATTTATCCCAGGTCGTAACCTAACATGGCTAATTTATCCCAGGTCGTAACCTAACATGGCTAATTTATCCCAGGTCGTAACCTAACATGGCTAATTTATCCCAGGTCGTAACCTAACATGGCTAATTTATCCCAGGTCGTAACCCAACATGACTAATTTATCCCAGGTCGTAACCCAACATGACTTCAGTGCTGAAATTGTGTGGCTGCACCTCTCGTTGAGGCCCAGTGAGAGGCAGTGTCACTGGATCTCAGACTGCAGCGCCTTTTCAGTCTCATAAAAATGTCCATAATGGTCAATAAATGGACAAAAACGTCCAAAGGTCCAAAAAAACATAATTTCCAGGGAAGCTCAGCTTCACTGGGGGTGAATGGACAGGAGGCTGACACTGAATATCTGCATGTTGATTGGAGGAACTGTGGCTGGACTTCTTTTTGACTGACTGGAAAATGTTTATGTTGATAAAGAAGTCATGGCAACAAGATGCAGGCAAACTACAGCTACTGATTTACAGCTACAGCTTCAGCCTGGCTACACTTTTCAGTAGTGTAGCCAGAGACGGTTCTAAACCATCTTGGTGACTGATGGCTTTGAAAGCTAGATTGCCAATGGGAAATTCTAGCCAGCTAGCTCTGGGAACAGCTACGACAATGCTAATATATTAGAATATTAGACCTAATATATTAGAATATTAGACCTAATATATGAGAATATATGACCTAATCTGAAGGCATTTGATGCAAATGCCCCAAATTCAACTCAGTTCAAGTGAGGGAGAAATAATGACTTGTCTGAGGGACACTGAATGACAGCTAGGCTATATGCTAATGGGCTAATGCATTTGGACTTGATTAGAACATTTTACTGACTGACAGAAGTTGTGTGGAAGATCAATGTGGTATAATGAGCCAGTGGCTAAATGTAACAGGACTTTGTCTTGTGTGGTGATCTGGGCACCACAAAAGCATATTTTTATGCATATTTTTATATCAGATAATATTTTTAAATTCAAATTTTATATCAGCTTTCTATACTTACACGAGCAATAGCTGCCACTGGTGTGTGTATGTGCGTGTATGTGTATGTGCGTGTGTGTGTCACATAGGGCTGGAGAGGCGTTCATTAATAATAATCAATAAAGGCAACATGCTGCCCCTCCCCCTCCTTCCCCGAGGGCAATGCATGACTCCTAATCCAGGACAGTGCCCCCCCCCCCCCCCCCACACACACACACACACACACAGCAACCTAATGAAGCTCATTTAGAAGGATTGGGTCCACTGAACACACACACCTACCAACACAACTACTCTGCTGCTAGACACATGCCAACATATGAAGCGTGAGAGCACACACACACACACACACACACACACACACACACAGACCTGCAGTAATACACACACACACACACACACACACACCAACCTAACAACTCTGCTGAAAGTTAAGATATGAAGCACGCATGCACACACACACACACACACACACACACACACCTAACCTACTCTGCTGTTAGACACAAAGTAACATATGAAGCGCGCAGACACACACCTACCAATCTAACTACTCTGCTGTTAGATACACATGTGAAGTACACCAACTCACTCAAATCGAAACATTCATATATCACACTCACTACTCACACTCACACTAATCACAATGTCTCTCTTTCTCCCCGTCACACACACTCACTACTCACACTCACACTAATCACAATGTCTCTCTTTCTCCCCGTCACACACACTCACTACTCACACTCACACTAATCACAATGTCTCTCTTTCTCCCCGTCACACACACTCACACACTCACTACTCACCACAATGTCTCTCTTTCTCCCCGTCACACACACACACACTCACACACACACTCCGTACTCAATACTGTAATGCAGGGGGTGGGGAGCCATAATACCTACTCAATCCCTATACTCACACACTGAACTAGTCCTGTAATAAAACCAATTAATCCCCATGTGTGTGTGGTTAGGGGCTCAGATTGGCTCAGAGTTCAGATTATGTCTTAATTTAGCCAATGCACATACTGCACCACACACACGGACATGTAAGCTGCATACGACATATGCTCACACATATGTTAGCATGCGCACACACACACACACACACACACACACACTTACACCCATAATGGGTGAGATGTGTGACTTGATTGCCTACTGCATTTGGACTTAGCATTTGTGTATGGATTGTGTGTGTGTGTGTGTGTCTGTGCGTGTGCAGACATGATTTTGGAACAGCTTTGACCATCCAAACACACATCTGCTGATATGCACATGCACACACACCTGCAATGTCTCTGTAGTTTCCACAGTGTGTGTTGCCACAAATAAAATGCAGAAGGAGGCTGCAGTGGTCATGTCTGGGTCAAGAACACATTTTTAGCAGGGAATATGCCACACACACACACACACACACACACACACGTGCACACACATACACACACACTCACACATACACGCGCACACACACACACTCACACACGTGTGCACACACATACACACGTGCCACACACACACAGTGGCTCTTAGGTGTGTGTTTGAGTCATGGAGGCAGAATAATCACCAGGAATAAACCACAGACCAGCAGTGCCTTAATCCACAGACCAGCCCCATGTCAAACCACAGACCAGCAGTGCCTTAATCCACAGACCAGCCCCATGTCAAACCACAGACCAGCAGTGTCTTAATGCACAGACCAGCCCCATGTCAAACCACAGACCAGCAGTGCCTTAATCCACAGACCAGCCCCATGTCAAACCACAGACCAGCAGTGTCTTAATCCACAGACCAGCCCCATGTCAAACCACAGACCAGCCCTGGACTGCTACAGTATCTTCTAACAGGTGTCATGACATGATCAGACACATCACAGCTCTATAGTCATGTGGCTTCATTGATCAGACAGACTGTAATCAAACTGTAAATCAAATGCCTGAACATTCCATTTCATTCCAAAACTACTTCTGCTTCTGGTTTGTATACATCCAGTCTACGATCACATCAATCAGCCATATGGATGTATACATCCAGTCTACGACCACATCAATCAGCTATATGGATGTATACATCCAGTCTACGATCACATCAATCAGCCATATGGATGTATACATCCAGTCTACGATCACATCAATCAGCCATATGGATGTATACATCCAGTCTACGATCACATCAATCAATTATTTAAATACCAAGGTGAGGACCCTGTGGGATCAGCTATGATTCTAGTAACTCAACTCCTAGCTCTCTAGGTAAAGTGATCATACTGGTACAGTGGAAAGGCTAAAGTGATCACATAGATCAACTCATATAGCTAAAGTGATCATCCGGTGGAATGATGAGGCTAAAGCATTCAGAGAGAGATAGATCTGTCATACAGTGTGTCCCTATGCGCCCCATCAGATCCCTAAGCAGGCCCATGCTGTTAATGGTGTTACTGTTCTGCACTGAGCCTATGGAGCACATGAGGAGAGGGACGAACGTAACCTGATGATCTGCCAGGGTTGTCAAAATGAGAAACAGGTCAGAGAGAAGAACCACACAGCACACTGTGTGTGTGTGTGTCTAAAATACCTAATCTCTTCACCAGTATTCATAGCACTGCTTAAGATCCTGTGCAACAGTAAAATTGGGAGACATGGATACCACCACCATCTGTGTGTGTGTGTGTGTGTGTGTGAGAGTGTGTGAGAACAACTAACAG
>JAIFZK010000007.1:27162500-27197500 GCA_027481765.1 Tenualosa thibaudeaui
ATACACACACACAGACCATCACACACCCACACACACCAAATATGGCAACAGTACAGCATGGTGTGGTGCACTGTTTCAGTGTGTGTGGTGAAGGGTGTGTGTGTGTGTGTCTGTGTGATGTGCCGTGCCGTGTGTGTGAAAGAGAGCATGTGTGAGTGTGTGTGTGTGTGTGTGCGTTACCTTGGCAAAGTCTCTGGAAGCTTCTCCTTTGGCTCCTCTGCCTCCCTCACCCTCTTCATTCCAGCCCGCGCTTCCATTCTGCAAACACACACACACACACACACACACACACACACACACACAGTCAGAATAGTTCATTTTGCACACACACACACACACACACACACACGCGCACACACATACAGAGCGATGCATTAAGTGTGCACACACACACGCGTATCTAGAGTGATGGCTGTAAACGCAATGTAGCAAATGCAAACACACACACACACACACGCACACACAAACACTACTGATGGGTGCAAACACTTACACCTCTGAATGTAACAAATGCAAACACACATACACACACACACACACACACACATGCACAAGCACTTCTGATGGGTGCAAAAACAAACATTTCTGACTACAGCAATAACACACAAACACACACACACATCTCTGATGGTTGCTAACAGATGGACCCAGACCGACAAACACGCACGCACGCGCACACACACACACACACACACACACGTCAATCTTTACGATTCACTTCTACTGGCAGTGAAGACGACTCTCTGCATCATTCAGAACAAAGGCATGAAAGGCAGTAGGACAGTCGCCACGACAACAGGACATCACGCACGCCAGCAGGCAGGCCACCCTGCTCTCCCCTTAAAAGTGTGTGTGTGTGTGTGTGTGTGTGTGGAGGGACAGGAAGGGAGACTGGGTGTCATAAAGAAGTTTTATTTGGGCTATCGCACCCCCCTTTAATGTGCAAAGTGATTCCCAGCTGGGTAGGGGGTGGGGTAGGGTGTGTGTGTGTGCGTCTCTCTAACACACACACACACACACACACACACACCAGCTGTGAGCAGTGGTGGGGAACACCACAGGGAGAGGAGGTGCTGGAAGTATTGTCTCCATCTGTGTGTGTGTGCGTGTGTGTGTGTGAGTAAAGGCAAAGTGAGCTAGCAGTGCTATATAGAAGCCTCACAAGACCCCTGTGTGTCCCCTCCTCTAACCAGCACCAGCTCCCGGTCACATGACATACGACCGACCGACCGACAGAGACACACAGACACACAGACACACACACAGAATCAAGCTGAGGCACAGCAACAGGCAGGCAGCGCTGATGGCAGCTGCTGTCAGATGTCCAGGCAGGTCTTCAAGTTAATCACATTAAGCTTGCTGGGGGCGGTTTTGTGTGTGTGTGTGTGTGTATGTGTGTGGGGGGGGGGGGGGTAGTCAAGTGACGGCTGCGTTAGAACAGAAGGAAGGAGATGGACATCTGTGTCACTGGGTCTCCTACAGGAAGCACAGGGTCCACACACACACACACACCTCCCCCAAATTAATCAGATAAAGAAGTCGCAAAGAAGAGCAAATAATCACTTTAGCAAACAGATTCTCCAGCCGTCTCCTCTCCTCCTTGAGGGAACACACACACACACACACCAAAACTTTCACGTAGGAGTGCAGGAGGACCACCCTAACGACTCTCAGTCTGTGTGCCTTTTATCTGTGTATGTGGAGAGGGACACACACACACACACAGCTGTAATCTGCATAGGCACACAGAGAGAAAACTTTACTGCCTTAAAGGCCGCTCTCTTGGCCTCCCCAGGAAGGCTACAACTTCTATGTGTGTGGGTGTGTGTGTGTGTGTGTGTGTGTGTGTGTGTGTGTGGCTGGGGGACAGCATCCATCATCACGCAGAGGTATCCTGTCAGCCCCAGAGAAGGATGAATCTGCTTCCAGTGTTGTGCGTGTGTGTGTGTGTGTGTGTGTGAGTGAGAGAGAGAGAGAGAGCTTTCTTCAACCTGTTCAGACCAAACTGATGTAGGGTTTGTATTTCTGATAGCCAAGGCCTTGCTTCCTCCGATATAGCATATGTATATAGCCTGCAATTAGATTTTATTTAAGACTCAACCGCCATGTATTTGCCACACACTCCAAACTCATGGCACATAATAGCCTAGTATCCTATAATAGCCTATGGCTACTCACACATGCATTGCTTCCTGCTACTGATGCCTAAATCACACACACTGTGTGTGTGTGTGTGTGTGTGTGTGTGTATATACACACACACACACACACATATATATACATATAGATATATATAGAGAGAGAGAGAGAGAGAAGGGTGCCTGTAAAGGTGCTGTTGAGGGCTGAGTGCTCGGGCTTGGCTGTTTCTCTGATTAGAGCGCTGGTGGTGATGGCACACGGCCACCAGATTCCTTATTGTCCGGCAGCTGCTGGCCGCGGGTGTCCGGGTGAAAGCCACTGAGCTCACAGGCTGTTTTCACTGGGCCCCCGCGGGGCCGCTGCTGCTGCTGCTCAATCTTTAATCCAAATGGAATAATTGGGCCATCAGGCCCCCCATCACGATGACAGTCACACAATCATTTATTGGGCTCCTTGCTGTGCCGGGGGAGGAGGGACAACAGAGGGGGTAGGAGGGGGCACAGTAGGGGGCAGTGGGGCTGTAAGGGATCTGATAGTGGGGTAAGCCCAAACAGAGCTGACTCTGAGTCTCTCCACACCGCCCAGGATGGTGAATGTGGAGGCCTGGGGCAGCAGGCGGAGACATGAAGGTGAGAATCACACCAGCCAGGAGACGGGGCCGCAACTTCTGCCTTGAACTCGGTTTGAACTTTCAGAATGTAATGGTAGGCGTGTCTACCGGCAGCGTCAGTGTGGTGTACCAGGTGATTCACGGAACTTAGAAGCGGGATAGAACTGCTGTGTTAAGCTTTGTCTATGATGTAATAGGCACCCGAGCTAGAAGTGATGAGGGACGACCGGTACGTTTACATGCACATCTAAATCAATCTAACGGCAATAAACAAGCTAATGATTTAACCAGAGTATCCGAGTAATCTGAGTATCAAATAATAAAATGAATGACCTAATTACATTTCACTACATTTGATTACATTTAGTGAGGAACTCAATTTTTTTTAAAAAGCATTTGAGTGAAGACTACGGGGATACTGGATGGAAATATAAGGGTGGATGGCAAACTGGAGCACAGCTTTCAGGGAGCAGCAAAGTACGCCTGCTTTCACACTGCTCGACCGCCGGTGAGCTCGCAATTTCAGCCCCCGGAATGTAGTGGGTTCCAGTGTGAAAAGGACTGGTGGCTGGGTTAAGACACACCCGCATTAACGGTGGGTTAAGACAGACAGAGAGATACAGACGGACAAACGCACAGACACGTATTAGTCCGTAGGTGGGTTGAGACAGACACACACACACACACACGTTATTTCTGTGGGTGGGTTAAGGGTCCTGGCCCTCTTGAGGACTGAAAGGCATCTAGTGCTACAGCACCCAGACACACTGGGGCTCACTGGAGCGCGCGCACACACACACACACACACACACACACGCATACAAGGGTTGACACATTATTAAAGTGAAAAAATCTCTAGACTCTGAGTCTCTGACAGACAAAATCAGTAAAGACAGCTTTTCAAAACGTGTTGCCACAAGACAACTGCTGTTAACACACACACACACACACACACACACACACACACACACACACACAATGGAAGCCCCTTTTACTAGTGCATTCCATCCAAAGGGGTCTCCCTTCCCCCCTTCTATATACACTTCAATGCAAACAGCGCAGACACGTGCACGCACACACACACGCACACACACACACACGAACACACACACACACACTCTTTAGGGCCCCACAGCAGGAGGTTCCACAGTGGGACCAAATGAAAGATACTTGTGACCAAACCCTACCGGTGCAACCCCCCCACCCACACACACACACACACACACACTCATAGGGAGAATACTGCAGTACCAAAACACTCAAGGAAGATGTGTGTAAGACCTCACAGCTGTCACAGCCAACCCCCTCCCTCCACACACACACACACACACACACACAGAGTTTCCCTGTCATCCAGAAAGCGGGCCATTTCTAAATGGACCCAGTAGATCCCATTTGTGATGAGAGACTCATGACTGGACAAACTAGACAAGCTGCTCTGACCCGGTGATTCTGCTCTGCACACGCTCAGTAAGATTAGATAAGATAATACTTTATGCTTCCCATAGGAAATTCGAGCATACCATAGCATCACACACATACACACACACACACACACATATATCGTACAAACACACACACATACACACTATAAAAAAGATAAGAAAAACAGCTCTAATTGTGCCACTGAAGGTAAGCAGGTTGTAAAGTGTGAAAGCACTGATATGGAATGTGCAGAGGGTTGCCATGGTGACCACAGCACAAGACAGTGTCATTGTCAGTGTAAGAAACTGTATCAGATGCAGAGTAGAGTGGCTACACAGTATAAAAACAACACAACAAACAATAAACAACAATAGTAATACAAGGAGATGGAGACAAGGCCCAATGCTAAATGCAGTCTTAACTTCCATAAGCAGCCATAGAGAAGAATCCCAAGATGGTCATAAATTGTCAGTCTAGAAGCAGCCTTTGGAGAGGGAGAGGGAGAGGGAGGGGCAACGCAGACTCTGTGACGCTGTGCAGGTGTATGACCCGTGGGCCAAAGAACTTCCTCAGACACAGGAGTCTGTTCCTCAACATGCTTCTCTCTTGTGGCATGTGGTGTGTAGGGGGTGACAGACAGCAGTCTGCTCAGGATCCTATTTATCTGCTACTGAAGCCAGTGTCTCCAGCTCCAGGCCAACCCCTCTTCCCAGCAAACCACAGCATGGAAGAGCCCCATCACTGAGCACCTCTGCAGGGTTGCATGTCTGAAGTGCTCCCGCTGCCTGGCCAGATAAGCTTCCAGTTTCATATCTTCTCAGACCCAGACATTCAGATCTCCACTCGTCCAACCCTCCATAGAAACCCACACACCCAGACTGACTCAAAACTCTAAAACCCCAGATAGACCCAGCCCAGACCTTCACAGACCCACGTCAGCCCAGACCTCCACTGACCCTAACAGCCCCATGACCAGACCCCATGACTGCTGGACCACAGAAAATGGACAGACAGAACACACACACACACACACACACACACACACACACACACACACACACACACACACACACTCACACTAGTCTGCTCGGCCTAGCTTCCTCCACCCCCTCCATTACGGCCTCAATAGTGTCCAGTCAAACAGACAACAAAGGTTACAAATCACAAGCAGGCCAGTGTCTTGCCCCACGCCCCCTATTCTCCTGCCAGACAGACACTCCCCACACACACACACACACACACACACACTCCCAGGGGCAGGAACTCTAATTCCAGCGGGAATGTTTCCTTTGGGTGGGGCACTGCTAACACCCCTTCCACCCCCCACTGATCACACTGTGCCTTCAAGCTTTTATCACACACACAAAATCCTCTCTCCTTCTCTCTCTCTCACACACACACACACACACACACACACAACCCTCTCTCCTTCTCTCTCTCTCTCTCACACACAACCCTCTCTCCTTCTCTCTCTCTCTCTCTCTCTCTCTCTCACACACACACACACACACACACAACCCTCTCTCCGTCTCTCTCTCACACACACACATACACACACACAACCCTCTCTCCTTCTCTCTCTCTCTCTCACACTCTCACACACACCTCTCTCCGTCTCTCTCTCACACACACACACACACACACACGACCCTCTCTCCTTCTCTCTCTCTCTCTCACACACACAACCCTCTCTCCTTCTCTCTCTCTCTCTCTCACACACACACACACACACAACCCTCTCTCCGTCTCTCTCTCACACACACACATACACACACACGACCCTCTCTCCTTCTCTCTCTCTCTCACACTCACACACACACACCTCTCTCCGTCTCTCTCTCACACACACACACACACACACGACCCTCTCTCCTTCTCTCTCTCTCTCTCTCTCACACACACACACGACCCTCTCTCCTTCTCTCTCTCTCAACATTTTTACCAGTACTTACAATCCCTCTGCATTAACCTCGATACACACACCCCAACACACCTGCATACACACCAGCCCTCCCTTTCCCTGTCCTCTCCCCCCCTCTCTGCTCCACGCTGACAAGAGAAGCCATCGTTACAGGCCCCCAGAAGGATGGCCCAGTAGAATGCCTGAGTGAAATTGAAGTGCGGCAAAAATTGCACGGAAGACAGGAAATAGATACGAACACGATGACGAAAGAAACAAACCTCAAGACAAACACAACAGAAGGGGAAGGCTACTTCATGTGAAATGGCAGGCTACTGAAATGGTGGCGTTTCGTAATGTTTCTTGAGTGTTTAGGCTCTCTGAGGCCACCACCTCTCATTTTGTCTGCTAATTAGCAGGCATGTTCACAGTGACCAAGGCGGAAGCCCCTTGGCTTGACTTGATGAGGGCTTATGCAACACCAACTGATTGTGTCCTGCTGCTTTATGTCTGAGGTGTTGATCAATTATGCAACAGCATTCAAACTACACACACACACACACACACACAGGTCAAGTACCTTTCTATGGCCATCTAGGCCATATATCCAAGTAACCTGACCAATGAGGAAGGTAAACTACATTTACATTTATGCATTTAACAGTCATTTAGCAGAGCTTTTATCCAAAGCATCCATTTGTTAACTAACAATTGCTGTAGGGCCAGTCTCCTCTAGATCATGTTATGGTTAAATGCCTTGCTGAAGGACAGAAGGGTGGCAGCTGGGATTCAAACCAACAATTTCCAGGTTACTTGCAGGCTAGCCAGGTTACTTAACCGCTACACAACATCTCAAGACAGGACAGTCACAGCAACCTTCCAATAGGATGACCACAGGACACAGCAACCTTCCAGTGGGATTAGAGCACACAGCAAGCTTCTAATAAGACAACTACAGGACACAGCAACATTCTCATTTGTTTTGTTAGACCTATTCAACTGCATACATTCTACAATCCTAAATATACCATCCCAACAGGTTTTTACACACACACACACACACCAGTGATGTTATGGATACTGTTCTTGCTATGGAACCCATGAAAGCTGGGAAGCCCCGTGAAGCAGGATGCTGGGGTCAGGGGTTGGGAGGAGTGGAGAGGGTTGGCCCCACGGCACAGAGCTTTGATGTGACATTCATAAAGACAAATGGAGAGTAAGATCAACCAAAACACCTTGGAGCCCAGATATCAGTTACTCACCTATACTCACAGAGACACACACTGGTTCCACACTGAGACCACAAAAGAATCTGTGTGACAGGCTGTGTGTGCACACTCTTGCTGCATTTGGCACACAAACACAAACACACAGACACACTCTCTGCCATCACAAACCCTTTACTACCCATCACCCATATGTTAGGGGGTGGGGGTGGCGTTGGGTGGATCTGTGCGAAGGCTGAGTGAGGGGTGGCTGTATTGGGTGGGGGTGGGGGGATAGGGGCAGAAGGCTGTGTAAGGGGTGAATGTATTGGGTGGGTGGGGGTGTGAGGGGTGGCTGTATTGGGTGGAGGGGGGGGGGCGTGAGTGCAGCTGACCAGTGCTGCACAGACAAAGAGCCCCAGGGGAGGGTGGGGGTGGGGGCTCTTTATCTCCACTAATTTAATGCCCCCCCATCATGAAAGAGCAGTGATGGGCACAGATCCACCCCACGCCACCGCCACACCCCAACAAACAAACAAACACACACACACACACACACACACACAGGCCTGAGAACAATCACTATTCCCCTGTGAAAATCAGAGAGAGGTCTCAACCAACACCACACCAGCATCATGAATGTGGTTCCATGAATGTACCTATGATTCACATTCAGACTCAAGGTGCCTCATTGGCATGACGAGAGCACTTGAATTCATACAATTTATCAAGGGAAAATAATGACAAGTGTGTGTGTGAGACAGAGTGTCTGTCCGTGTGTGTGTGTGTCTGTCCGTCCATGTGTGTGCATTGGCCAGTGTCCATATTCCTTAACCGCCCCTCAGGTTGTGGCATGCTAGCAGCAATATTTGCCTTGCCTCCTTCACCTAAAAGTACTTTTAATTTTGATCTCTCTCTCTCTATAAATCTCTCTAAGTCTCAAGGGGTCTCCTAACTAACTAGCCGAGGGGTCTCCTAACTAACTAGCCGAGGGGTCTCCTAACTAACTAGCAGAGGGGGTCTCCTAACTAACTAGCCGAGGGGTCTCCTAACTAACTAGCAGAGGGGGTCTCCTAACTAACTAGCCGAGGGGTCTCCTAACTAACTAGCCGAGGGGTCTCCTAACTAACTAGCCAAGGGGTCTCTTAACTAACTAGCCGAGGGGTCTCCTAACTAACTAGCTGAGGGGTCTCCTAACTAACTAGCTGAGGGGTCTCCTAACTAACTAGCTGAGGGGTCTCTTAACTAGCCAGCCCAGAGACCCTCATCCTCATCACATTAAGTGTGAGAACCCTTAAGAGGGACAACCCCAACTAACACCCTACCCCCCAAACACACACAATGCTCGTTTGAAAATGTAATTTGGGGCATCTGCTGTCTTTTGTATAACTGGTTCCATCACACACACACACACACACACACACACACACACACACCCTCCCCCTACACCTCCAGCACTGTAACCTGATCTGAGTGCTACTGAGCAGCAGTATCATCAACCACTATAGACCAGTGCACACCACACACGCACACACACACACACACACACACACACACACGCACGCACACCAGCCCAAATAAAAAAGCAGCTATGACAAAAAACAAACAAACAAACAAACAAAAAAAGACATGCAGCTGAATTCTTTCTCCACAATAAACCCCCACCCCACATTCCCCAGATAGGCCTTTAGCCAATTAAAAGTTAAGCTCACACGTACGTGTGTGTGTGTGTGTGTGTGTGTCCCACCCTGAGCCTGGTTATTTACTGTATCAGGTTAATCACCAATTTACAGAGATTTTGGAAGCTCAGAAGCACAGCCTCTGCTTCTGGACTGACAAGTGTGTGTGTGTGTGTGTGTGTGTGTACAAGGGTCACTGTTGTGCATGTTCACAGGGCTTCTAAACAGCAGCATGGTCACCAGGGCTCTTCCCACATGGGACTATCAGCCAGCTGTCAGCTGGAAAGCCTTTTATCGCCCCTCCAACACACACACACACAGCTATATTCACTATGGAGAGGTAGCGTAGCATTCATAGGCTGATATGGGTGTGATGACACCCTGAAGCTGATTCCTGTCAACATATCACATCTCTGCCACACACACACACACAACAGCGGCAGCAGACACACTCCCCTGCTGCTGTGGCTAAAATAAAACACCATCCAACAATAAACGCCTGGTGTCACAGCACAGAGATGCATGAGCTTCAGATGGGCTTTGAGTTTCACATCAAAATAACTGGTCACTCTCTCTGCTAATGTTGGCTCCAGTCTGGCACTCAAGAGTACCCATGGATGAGGGGGCCACCCTGGAGCTGGGGAGGGGGTAAACCTCCAAAACCTCCACCTGACACCTCCCCAAAAAACTCTCCCCTTGGGGATACTAGGTGTATACAAACTGAACAACATTAACAGCTAAAAAGCCTGAAGCAGATCAGTTTCTCTGGCCTTGCATTGGAAAGCAGGTGTCTGCCAGTCAAACCTGTTTCAAAGAGCCGTTGTGATGACCGCACTGACATAATAGAATGTGTAAGTTTAGCACACTAGTCCAGGGAGACACGCCAGGACAGTGAATCCACCAACGCCCTTCACCACAACTAACACTGAATCCCTTCATCTGCACATCCAGAGGACTGTGTTCTGTTTTTGATGAGGAAAGGCTGTAAAGGGATTTCTGTCATTTCATGCATTTGTGTTTGGAGAGCTCTACCCTATGGGCCAAGTAATATTTAGGTGTTGCGCTTGGGCAGGCACTCTTCACACACACACCTCTCTACGCTGGCCCGACCTCCCTCCGTCAACGCTAATCTGACAACATGTCTGTTTGGACCGGCGCCAAGAGCACTCAGCTCAATGCAGAGTGTGCTCCAAGACACAGCACAGCGCCAAACGAGGGGCCAAAGTGAACACTCAGTGAGAGTGGAGAATTGAGGGAATACAAGGAAGAGGAACGAAAGAGTGAATGGCCTGTGTTACGCTGCCAGCCAGACAAAATACACACTGAAAGGGTGTATGAGGACAAGAGACCAACTAGCCCAGTACACTGAGGGACAGGCCACTTCAGTGGACTGCAGGGACAGCAGAATATAGCAGAGGTTTAGACCCAGGGGACAGTGTATTACAGAGGGAGATTGTCAGCTGGCTAGTCAGCAGCCGGCTAGTCGACTGCAAGGGAGCAGGCTAGAGTATGGGTTTTATAAACTAAATAGCAATGGCAACAACAACAAGAAACTGAATCACCAAGCCATCCATTTCAACACACAACTGCTGCCTTGTGACTCATAAACAGATGTTTTATGTGCATGCGGGTGTGCGTGTCAAAAACAGCAGAATGACTTCCTCTGGGGATGAGTACTAGCATCTGTGTGTCTGACTGTGCAAGGACAGGTATGTGGGATCTGAGTTCCCTCACCTGTTTGAAGGACTCGTCAAAGCTCCAGTCGGCTGTGCCGTTGGGCGTGGAGAAGGCGTGCTGTCCGCTGGGGGATAGGCTCTTGTCCTCAGGCTCATCCTTCACCTTGGCGCTGGGAGAGCGAGGCCTCTTCTTGGCAGCGGAGGGGGAGGCAGTGTAGACGGGGAAAGGGTATGGGGCCACGCCAGCGGCCGCCTGCTGCAGGGCCAAGCTCTGCTTCCTGAGGAACTCCAGGCCCTCCCCCTCGTCTTCCTCGCTTCCCTCCTCTCCCTCCACCATCTCCTCATCCTCCTCTTCCTCTCCCTCAGACCCTCTGCGCCTCTCCATGCCCTCCTCGTCTTCTTCCTCATCGTCGTCGTCCTCCTCCTCCTCACGCATGGACTCCACACTGCTCTGCGTTGCTACTCTGCTGGGCAAATGGCCAGCACCTGCTTTCAGTGCCCGGTCCCTGGAGTTCTTGCCATAGAACTCTGGTGGCATGGCACCCCCCTGGGTGCGGGCGTTGGCCAGAATGGCCTGCTGGGCAGCCACCTGCTGGGCGTAGAGGATCTGGGCCTCCCTGAGATGCCTCTCCTGGCGCTCCATCTCCAACTTTGCCTGCTGTTGCTTCTGTAGTTGCTCCATCACGGCTTCCAGCTTCACTCCAGATGCAATGCCCAGGCCGGACTGGGGGAACCCGCTACTCAAACTGCCCTCTGGAGATAAGCTCGTCTGGGAGGGGGAAGAAGCAGTCACCACAAAATATAGACATTTCAGTTTCACTTTAACTTCTGTTTATAGTGACATTGGCGTTTTCTTTAATGCCTATGTCTGAAAGTTTTCCAGTAATGTTTTATTCAAGTTATTCAGTTATATTCCATGTTAACAGAAATGGACGAAATGGATACCAGAAGCGATACAATGTCAAAATGGACACAAAATGATAGACTGACCGTATTTGTATTTATTTTTGTCCAACAGAGCGCCGTGAATCCGAGACGATTCAAACACAGATACATTGTAACATGGTTGGGTCAGAAAATGGCCTACTGAAAGACAACAGAGTTACGCCTATATCCCTGAGGTAAAGACTGAGTTCTAGAACAAGGAATGCGCTCCTTAATTAGCAATCGCAAAGTAGGCTACACATCTTAACACATAACTGGCCAAAAGCTTATGGAACTAATGGGAAATGAGAAATTGACCCCCCCCTCCAAAAAAAAAGTCGACGGTATTTGTCAAATCTAACTTGCATTAAATAGCAGCGTCCCTGAACCAATTTCCGGTTGAGCAATTTAATAAAGCCATGTCGAAATTATTTATAACTCTAAGACTATCGCGTGTCAGTGTTGTCGAGCAGATTTTAAACTGCACCAGTCGCATGTTATTACAGGCAAAAATAATACAAGCTTCTCAACATGGACTCGCGTGTAAATGGCGCTCTCAACAGAAAAACAAATCAAGTTTCATTGCTTTTATAAAACCATAGCAGCCTAACCGCATCCACAGGCAGTTGATCTATCTTCATTATTAGAGATACCTCAAATAAGCTACTTTTATCTAGCATGGGCCAAGGACAAAGGGTAGAAAAAAGAAATGTAAATAAAATTATGTATCAATCGATACTCTCGGACCGCACTAACGAGACAGCCCCCATCGGACGGCGAAGTATGCGTGCATTCGTGACGTGTACAACATAGATTTAAACAAACCAACAACTTGCGTATAGTTAAGTTTGGCCACCAACTTAACTACGCGCTATATAATCGTATATTATATATATATATATATATATATTATGATGCTTGTTCTCCGATGCGACATCTCCAAATCCAACAAATTATCGTACGAATCATTCACCATCATGGCTGGATGCCAACACGACGAAACTTACCATTTGCGCCTTGCTGCTACTGGAGTTGTCGACCATACCGTCCACGTAAATTAACCTTCTCTTTTCTCTTGTTGTGACCGCTTGTGAGAGCAATGCACCCGGTATTTGCGCATCCACGCTAGCCCTTAATTTGAACTTCGACAGCACGGCTGCAACCCTTCACCCTTCCCCAATGTAGAAAAACGTTGTCAGGATTAAAGAGGGGCCAGCCAGAGGGAAATGACCAAGCTCACCTCCCGATCTGCCGCGCATGGCACGGTACACCCCTCCCCTTCCCCTCCCCCTCCTCCTCCCCCACCCAAACTCATTCCACGCAGGGTCCGCCCCGCTATAGCAACACGTTAAGATCTGCCCTTACCACCAGTAGAATAATTATAGCACAGAGCACCACAAGCGTCCATCACTCCAATCTGCGCCACTAAGAGCAGAGTACGCGGTGATAGCATGTGAGATGACTGCTAGGCTCTTCTTACTAGATTTACAAGTACCTATGCTAATTGCTGAATTTTTACTGTACGTGTCACCGTTAGATCAGCTGGGTTTCAACGGTACATTTCACCCGTAGGCTAATTACTATGTGGGTCATGGTCTTATTATGTTTTAAAGCGAGGACTAGGCTGCCCCGAAATCTCTCGCAGTTGAAAACTAGCGCCTAACTTACTGAGCGTGTATAAAGTCTGATTTAGTCGCGTAACTGCGGGGGTTTAACGTCATAGTTTCAAAAGGAACATGGGAATTTTCAGGCACCCTCGTTCTTGGAAGCAACAATGTTGGTTTCCGTGAGCCCTCTAGTGGCTGACCTGAGACACATGCTTTTAACTTCCAGTTCCATTCATGTGGAAAAAACAGACAAAACCAGTAGCACGATCAGTCCCAGAATGTCAAAGATATATCTCCCTTTATTAGGTCCATCATTATTTTACAAGCAAAAGAACATAATAAAGGCCAATTAAATATAACACATATACAACACCAGGCAAAGACTTCAAGTACAGAGGGCCGCAGAGTCCGGTAACATCAGCAGACCATTGGAAGACTAGGGAGAGAAAGCAGGAACAGATCAGACACTGAGAGAGCAGGAAAATCAAAGATCATTGAATATTGACCCAGATAGAGCAACATAATACGTTACAATGTGAGCAAACATGAATAGTTCCAGTCTGCATACGTGTGGGAGTGTCACATAACATTACATTATAAACTTTTCAATGATCTTCTGTATCAGTGCATGAGGGCTCGACTGTGGTCTACATAAAAGGGGGATTTCCCCCCACCCCCGTGTGAAAACAGAACACGGAACTTAACAGACATTTGTGCCTCTCGCTCTGATTTGACCCTTTCTGGTAAATGGTGACAGTGCAGTGGTTAAAATCTCCAGCACCAGCCTTAAGGCAAGTTCAGACCGAATATTCACCAGACAAAACCGTTTTAGAGCGGAGTTGCAAGCTCATGTCGATGCAGAGGTTTCAAGCCGCTGCTGAACATTTATCATGTCAGATGACAGTTTAGGATTAAGAATGTTACAACTCGTTTTAACTGACTGCCCTTTAACTGACTCATTCTCAATAATTCCTAATTGCAATTAGGAAATGTATTCCCCAAGTTGTGTGGTAGTTTGCAGACTGTACTTCACTAGTAGGCTACTATGGGGTGTTGCATCTTTAGACTGATGAACTGTAGTCTCCTAATAACTCCAGCTCCTGATACTCACCCAGACAACAACACATCTATATTTTGTCAATGCCAAGCTCCTCAGGTGTGGAGATTCCCAGCTCATCCAAAGTTGGCCGGAGCTCTTGAATTAAGTAGGGGTAGATTTCTTTGTGGGGGCCAGTTTTGTCCTATACACAGGGACCAGACATACATATTAGACAGGCAACACCACCAGCACACCCCTTACAGATAAAATATCCCCCACAGGTGGAATATTAAAATATTTCATAACAGGTTCTACTGATATGGCACAGAGAACAGTTAGTGAAGCAGTTCAATTTCATACACGTCCAATACATGTCCCTACATAATCCTTAATTCATGTATCTGTGGCCTATTATTATTGCGATCATTATTACTGTTAGGATTATTCTTTAGACAGTGTTTAAATAGGGGGTTGTGACTCCCTAGGGAACACTCAAGTAAGAACATTCCGTGCAGAATTCTTTTATTGTTGCAGTCATGGCAAAACCATAGTGATGGACCAACAAGGAACAATACAATACAATACAATAAGGAGAACTTATCTGGGACACAGTTTGGAGGAATACTCTCTGACATGCATTTGGTTTGTGTTGCTGCAGTTACCTTGACAGCCTCCAAGATGCGGATGGCACTGGCGAGATCGTTCAACCTCCGGCAGGCTCTCAAAGCTGCCTCTATGATTTTGGGTTCAGGAACCAGGTCGTACCCAATGAGGGTATTCATGCCTGCAAGACAAGCAATCCACATTAAGTCCCAACGAGAGGAGTGTCTGTCTGTAGTTTGCAACTCTTTGCTGTGGTCGTGTTATTTGACTTCACAGATTTTTCTGCATCAAAACCCAGCGCATCCAAGACACAGTATGAGAGGCAATACCTTTTCTTTTGTCACTAATGGACATAATAACTCTACTCCAGCCAAGAAAAAGAAAAGTAGCAGAAACACACTTCTGTGTGTTCCTGGTTTCTGGTGGGAGTTGTTCTCTTTTGTTTCAGGCCAATAAATGATTGACTGAGTTTCTCTTTACACCAACTGTGTCTACACACTCTTCCTGTGAAGGCCTAAGGGCTGTGAAAACAGTGTGTGTGGATTCAAGAACTGAGGTCTGTGAACACAGTGTGTCTGATTTCACACACAACCATCAGCTAGAACAGCCGTCATTAAGGCAGGTGTTAGACACATGCATACAGACCTCCACCTGGCTGTAGGCCAGCACCTCTGATGTGTCCTTAGGGGGCCCTACTGATACACCCTGCCTGTGTCATGTAAAAATACTTTCAGACTGATCTTATTTTTGTGCACACAGCTCTGGCTTCTAATGTAACCAGTTGCACTGATTATAGTGGAAGCCAAATAATACAGCAAAAGCAGCACAAACAACTTGAGCAACGCCCCCCTGTTTACCCCTGTCTAATGGCACAAACAACTTGAGCAACGCCCCCCTGTTTACCCCTGTCTAATGGCAAAGATTCTCTCCTCTCACACATCTGACACTTATACTTTAAGCTGACAGAGGGCTCCTCTCCTTAGTTAGCCAGCCTGCTTGTCCATCTCATGGCCCTGGGGGGCTCAGTAGGTCACTCACCTTTCCTCAGCTCCCATGCATCAATATCTGGCTTGTTGAAGTAGGTGACCCAGCGAGCGTCAAACTCTTCGTCTGTCTCCTGTTTGCCATGTGAGTAGCCACGAGCAGCAAGAGGGGCTGGAAAACAAAACAGCATCTGTTAAGTGTGCTGTGTCTATTCTCTGAAAAGTGGTATATAAGATGTGTGTTAAGTGTGCTGTGTCTATTCTCTGAAAAGTGGTATATAAGATGTGTGTTAAGTGTGCTGTGTCTATTCTCTGAAAAGTGGTATATAAGGATGCGTTTTAAGTGTGCTGTGTCTATTCTCTGAAAAGTGGTATATAAGATGTGTGTTAAGTGTGCTGTGTCTATTCTCTGAAAAGTGGTATATAAGGATGTGTGGTCTATTATTTCAGTGGAGTAAAAAACATAGCAACCCTCTGTACTTAGCTGAATTCTACAATGGCTGACACTAGTAGGCCTGGACTTGTTTGACACTACAGATCTGTGCAATGCATGCAAAGGGTAGAGGGACACTACATCGCGCTCTGAGTCCAGGGGCACTGATATGGCTCCAGCTGGACTTTTGCCAGTGTTCTTGCATGCCCTCCCTTTCCTTTAACGGTGTACGTCGCTTCCTCACTGCAGAAACCTGCTCTAGAAAGTAACTTCATTTCTCTACAAGGAGTCTACTTGAAAAGGCATACTTCGCAGACCAACACTACAAACTTTTTAAAATCAAAACATGTATGATCAGACCAGCAAGACCGCAGATTTAGCACACCGTCACGTGTTCACCTGCCACCCGAGTTATTTATCGATCAAGGACATGGCTTGGTATTGACGTAGATCCACGTTCTTGGTTTCCTTACTACTACTGTTAGCAACCCAAGTACACCAACCATGAGCGCCTTAAAAGCTAACGTTAGCTATAAAGATAAGCAGGCTAAAGTGTTAAACTGAGCGACTACTTATGTACAGCAGCCAATTCTAAGATAATTAGCAATTGTTAACAGCTAAGTTATAATGGCTTGTTAACGACAGATGTGTTGGGGGTAAAGTAACAGCTAAGAAATTGTTAATATTGGCGTTACTCAACAAGTGCTTTATCCTACCCCTTGACGTTAACGTTAGACGTCTTCTGGTCAGGGTGGGTCAACGCGGATTCTGATTTTAAGAACTAGCTAAATTGCTACCGATCGCTAGTGAGTGGTTACTTTAGAGAACCACATGGGCGGTGTTTACAACGTTAAACCAAGGAGTTTTGGGTTAAACGAAGTCTGAAATCAAGCTAACAGGCTAGCTAACTGAGGTGGTCAGGCCCAAAGCCTCACTTTAGTGGGTCATTGCAAGGACACAGGGCAAAGTAAAGAGGTTACCTGAGGGTTTTCAGAAAACAACTCCTCTTTGCTAAACAAGGGACATAATTTCCTGTGTTGCACAAATATTTTCCTCTGCCCACATTCATAATACCACTTAAACCAGAACGTACAAGGCAGCAACAGTCTACCTAATAATGAAGCTAACGTTAGCTGGCTAACGGGTTGGTAGCCGAGGATAATCGCTTGCTTTTGCTAGGTAGCTAGTAGCTAAAGGCTAACCTCACTTGCCGTGAACTCAATGAAAAAAAGTTGACTTCCAAAACAAACCTGCCAACACTGTAAGTAATAGCGTAGGATTACCTGAGTATTGAGGTCTTGTTCGCGTTAAACTCCGGACACCGGAGCATGTCAGTCGAACAGCAGATCTAAACATGATCGGGGACAGCCAGAGAAAGGCAGCAGCACTGCGGCGGAAACAGCTCTCACGTCTCTGCTGAAACGATAGCAACTCTATTCGCGCCTGCGCAACGCTCAGCTTGAGCTGTGTCATGTGTGCCGCGGTCTCAACGTTGGTTAAATTAAGCCTAGTCATTACATTAAAGTTTCTCTGAACTTGCAGAATTTGGCTTGGTTTAATTCTATGAAGGATAAGCGAAAGTTAATGGTCCTTCAGTGAAGCCAAGAATTCTTCCAAAGACTTTTGAAATTGAAAGTGAAAATGTATTTAAGACGCAATATTTCTAAATGATCAAACATTGGACGACAAAAGCAAATCATTTTTGACCTGCTTTCTAAAAATAACAGTACATCATAAACTGTGTGTGTATGTCAAAAATATTTGGTAAGAAATTCTTTGAAGTAGCTATTGACTTGGAGTCGACTTATTCATCTGTATGAGCAAAGACAGACTTAGTTTTATTGAACAGATACAGCATATGAAATTTCATCCACGAGAAAACAAAAAGTGGATGTAAAATACTCCATCTATCCATGACCAAGTGCTTGTGCTTTTACCCTCCCTCCACAGCAGGGCCCCAGGCAAACCATTGCTCCAGCTGAGGCATGGCCATGACATTTTTTCGAGCACGTCTTTTTTATTATTTTTCCGCCTCCTGTGATTCCTGCCTAGCCCGAGTCAGTATTTTGTAATGAGTGAAATAGCGCCCCTCTGTGGTGAAACACAGTATGACACACTCCTGTCATGTCCATGTTTTACCGAACTCCGATCTAAACAACTTAAAATTCAGATGGCAGATAAATGCGAGAGATGGGGAAAGGCGGTTTTAGGAGTTTCAATGAGGAGAATTACGTTTGTACCGAGTAGCGCTATAGGCCTACCAGAGCGAACAGACCTACGTCTGTGAGTTTATGCCCAACACTCAGGAAACAGCAAAAATTAATCAGATACCGAACATTACATTAAACGCTGCCGAACTACCTGTATATGCCCTGGCAATTGTTATAAGCATGTTATCAAGTAAGATTCTGCAGAAGTTACATCTGAGTATCAAATACTGCACACATAAAGATATGTTATGTACTGGAACACGGTGTGCCGACTCAAAACAGAATTTATGCCCACCATAAACATTATTACTTTTCCTCCAAATAAGTAGCCATAACCTCGTTATGTTGTGGAATTTTGTATGCTTAAAGTCATAGTGGTCTGTGGGAGAAAACACGAGTTAATTAAGCCTATCTTATCTTATTTCTTGCAGAATTTCTCCACGCCACACCACTGCTGTTGAGCAAAACGAAGAGAATACCAGAGACAAGTTCCTTGAATCTGCGCTGTCTTTATTTTACGAAAACTTAAAAGGAAAAGTTGCATGACCCTCTTAGTAGTTGTGGCTTTAAGTTTAACTTAACCTCCAGTCCGTCATTAAACTATTTGCTTCAGAACAAAGAAACCAATAATTCTAATTATTTAACAAAACAGTATATTTCGTTTAGGCATAACTCAAAGTAGCACGTTTACGCAAACTAAAATACAATTAATTAAGATGATGGCGAGGCAGAGGTGCTGCGGCAGAGGTGGCGGTCACGGATGCTCCTGAAAAGAAACGCTTTGAGGGTTCTTACCGCAGGGTGTTTAACTAATGGTAATGTAGGCCTATTGTGTAAGCCCCACCAGATTCTCCACCTGAGTCGCATGCATGCAGTACACTAACAAAACAACAAACAATGAATAACAGGACACATTTATTTAATTTATTTAATGAGTTAGACTCCTCAAAAACTTCTCAATTTGTAACTTTAACTCAAATAGCAACAAATCATTGATATCGAATCAAATAAAGTTAGATGTTCTCCTCATCAAATAGAGCAGCTTTGGTCTGAGGTTGGCAGGAGAGTGAGCAGAGACCTGCACGTCTCTTCCTGGAGCCCTTGCCGTGGACCCCCCTCTCTCCCTCATGCAGCTCCTCTCCTGCCCTGCAGGGGTGAAGTAGAGGGCAGGGCTCTGATGAAGGCTTACTGCAGTCAGACGCAGACTTAAGGTCAGCTGAAGAATTATATCCCAGCATGCATTGGTGGTAAGATGGAGAGCGCAAGTGCCCATCTGACTTCCTGCTCTCAGATACAGTTTGCAGCTCCACTGGAGGCTGGTATCCTTGCTCGTTTGGGTCCAGTTCTATTAGACGCTGGTAACCTGGCTCATTCAGATCCAGTTCCACGTGAGGTTGGTATCCAGGCTCACTTGGGTCCAGCTCCACTGGACGTTGGTATCCCCGCTCATTCAGGTCCAGTTCCACTGGACGTTGGTATCCCCGCTCATTCAGGTCCAGTTCCACTGGAGGTTGATATCCAGGCTCATTTGGGTCCAGAGGCTCCTTAGACAGGAGGATGAAGATGGCCGGTAGCAACCTGTGGAGGGTCATCCTGGAGGAGGCGCAGTCCCTGCCTTCCCACAGCTCCCGGACTGTGCAGTACTGGAGTTTGGACAGCTGGTGCAGCCCGCACAGCTGCCTCTTCATGATCTCAGCGCAGGTGATGGTTTTGGTGATGGCTCGGCCTGACCCAGTAAACAAGATCTGCTTGAGCGCCGGCCGGCCACCGTGATGGACATCGCCCTGCATGCGGGCCATGGCAAAGCCCAGAAGATTACGGATCTTACTGCCCTCCTTCACCCGCATCTCCAGAACCCCCTCTGCCAGGCCCGGAATTGGGCAAGAGTCTGATTCTGTGGAGCTGCTCACCTTCCGAAACCCGCTCCGCGCCGGCTTCAGGGTCGAGCATGGGGGCAGTGTCGTCCAGGCGTGTTTGGGTCCAGTCCAACTCGATGTCATGTTACGTCCACATGGCAGTATGCCCGTACAATCCTTCTGTCCAGTCAATGACATCATGTGTCTCCCAGATCTTAAACGACAGACGCCCGCAAAGGAAAGAGATCTCTCACCCACTGGTGTCGCCCTCTGGTGGCTCTTCCTCCTCCTGCAGTTGTGCTGGTTTTGATGGACTCTGTCCCAGTTAACTGTATGGTTGTCAGTTAGCCCAGTTGTCAGTGTGGTGCTTGTCTGTCAGTGAGTATTCTTCCAGGACTGCGTTTGCCGGGGAATGAAAGGAGCGGTTAGAGGTGTGATGGAAGCACAGTGTGTGGAAATGACTTGAGTCCACATGAAAAATGAGGGCCTGACAGGAACAAATTCAACAAAGGAGAAATGTGCTGAGGATCAGCAGTTTAGCTGCGCTGCTGCCTTTGAAGGATATTTCAATTTCCATTTGGCAGCCGTCACACACACACACACACACACACACACACACAACCAACAGAGGAGCCCTGATGGATGAAACTAGCAGAAATGTCCCAGCTTATCTCTATTTCCAAGGGTTTTTCTTTTTAAATTTCAAGAAGTTTTTTCACTTTCAATTACAGATATTTTGAATATTTTTCATGCTAAATGCCCTCCAATACAAAACTTCCAAAATGAGAGTTTAAATTACACTAGAGTATGCAAACACATGCAAATGACACTTTGTTCCTCAGTGGAGATGTTAGAAAAGACTTTCTTGTTCCTCTCTGCTGATGTAAGAACAGATACTCTTGTTCCTCTGTGGGGATGTTAGACCAGACATTCTTTTTCCCTTGTGCTGATGTCAGAACAGACATTCTTGCTCGCCTGTGCTGATGTTAGAACAGCCATTCTTGTTCCCCTGTGCTGATGTCAGAACAGAAATTCTTGTTCCTCTGCGACATATATGTTGATGTGTGCAGCAGACCGGAGTCTCCTCAGGCTGAAGTTCTGTCTGTTCTTCAAAACTGTTCTGATGGACTCCCTTTGCCGTTCCTCTTAAGTTATTCGGATGGTCGTACTCTCCCCTGGATGTAGTCCTAGTGTAGCAGATGTAGTCCTAGTGTAGCAGATGTAGTCCTAGTGTAGCAGATGTAGTCCTAGTGTAGTAGATGTAGTCCTAGTGTAGTAGATGCTTCTGTTCCTGAAGTTCCTGGTTGTATCCAGTCCTGGACACTGCAGAATTTAGTGGAATTCCTGAAGTTGAATGAGAGAGTCCTGGGATGGCAGACCACACCATCTCCAACACACACTAGACAAGAGAGGCTGAAGGCACAGCAGTGGAGTGGAAGAGACGAGAGAGAGAGAAAGAGAGAGAGAGAGAGATGGGGGGAGTAAGGGGCAGCCTCTTAAAGTCACAGCGTCACAATAACTTGCCTTTACATACCTGGGTGGCAGAGGTGGAGCAGTGGCACTTTAAATGCAAGGTAGTGTGAAATGTGTGGTTCTGTGTTAATGAGGACTTGCTTTGCTTCAGAGGGTCAAATGTACTCCCAACACTGCACAAGTGTAAAGTCTATAAAAACAGGAGACAATCAACCACACAACAGACATACACAAGGTCCTGATTAAAATGAAATAAAGGCGATGAGTCTATGAGCCTCATGTTTAATCTTTGGTGTGGGGGTCCAGGCATGTGGGGCTGAGCACTGAACGCTTCTGGGCCCAGCCTGTCCCTTCTGCTGCATATTGTGTGTCTCCTCTGCAGGAGCAGTTTGCACTGAGAGCACAATGGAGCCTGGAGGCAGAGATTTCACTGCGTGAGCACAGAGACAAACCACTCCACAGTTCTGCTCCACAAACCTCACAGCTTGTCTCCCGGAAACAACAGCACTTCCAGTGAGCGAGCGAGTGCACCGAGAGAAGCCTGACAGAAGGCTCAGCATTTAGGGAAGGACAGCGACTTTATGAGACTTCATTTAATGCTGTCACAGTAATGGATCACGCTGAAGTTTGTGCAGGCTGCGTACCCCACTCTCCTCTCAGAGAGAAAACACTGTTTGTGTGGCTGAAGGGAGAGTCTTTGTTATTGTGCCACTGGAGTATTGGCCATGCCTTCTCCAGAAAAAGCACTTATGTTCTCTTATCATTCGCTACAGACAACACACACACACATCGTTTGAAGCGCAACACACACACACACACATCGTTTGAAGCTCAACACACACACACACACATCATTTGAAGCGCAACACACACACACACACATCATTTGCAGCGCTATCTGACACTTAGCAGTAGTTTAGGGCCTGGCTGCTCGCGAGGGCTTCCTACAGAAGTTGTTTGCTTAATGTTTGTTTGCTTAATTAAATGAAAATGAAGTCCCGGAGGAGAGGACGGCACGCTGCATCCCCATAGGGACGTTAAGAGCCAAGGGTTTGCAGAGAGGGTTTTGTGGCACGCTGCATCCCCATAGGGACGTTAAGAGCCAAGGGTTTGCAGAGAGGGTTTTGTGGCACGCTGCATCCCCATAGGGACGTTAAGAGCCAAGGGTTTGCAGAGAGGGTTTTGTGGCACGCTGCATCCCCATAGGGACGTTAAGAGCCAAGGGTTTGCAGAGAGGGTTTTGTGGCACGCTGCATCCCCATAGGGACGTTAAGAGCCAAGGGTTTGCAGAGAGGGTTTTGTGGCACGCTGCATCCCCATAGGGACGTTAACAGCCAAGGGTGTGCAGAGAGGGTATTGTGGCACGCTGCATCCCCATAGGGACGTTAAGAGCCAAGGGTTTGCAGAGAGGGTTTTGTGGCACGCTGCATCCCCATAGGGACGTTAAGAGCCAAGGGTTTGCAGAGAGGGTTTGTGGCACGCTGCATCCCCATAGGGACGTTAAGAGCCAAGGGTTTGCAGAGAGGGTTTTGTGGCACGCTGCATCCCCATAGGGACGTTAAGAGCCAAGGGTTTGCAGAGAGGGTTTTGTGGCACGCTGCATCCCCATAGGGACGTTAAGAGCCAAGGGTTTGCAGAGAGGGTTTTGTGGCACGCTGCATCCCCATAGGGACGTTAAGAGCCAAGGGTTTGCAGAGAGGGTTTTGTGGCACGCTGCATCCCCATAGGGACGTTAAGAGCCAAGGGTTTGCAGAGAGGGTTTTGTGGCACGCTGCATCCCCATAGGGACGTTAAGAGCCAAGGGTTTGCAGAGAGGGTTTGTGGCACGCTGCATCCCCATAGGGACGTTAAGAGCCAAGGGTTTGCATAGAGTGTTTTGTGGCACGCTGCATCCCCATAGGGACGTTAAGAGCCAAGGGTTTGCAGAGAGGGTTTTGTGGCACGCTGCATCCCCATAGGGACGTTAAGAGCCAAGGGTTTGCAGAGAGGGTTTGTGGCACGCTGCATCCCCATAGGGACGTTAAGAGCCAAGGGTTTGCAGAGAGGGTTTTGTGGCACGCTGCATCCCCATAGGGACGTTAAGAGCCAAGGGTTTGCAGAGAGGGTTTTGTGGCACGCTGCATCCCCATAGGGACGTTAAGAGCCAAGGGTTTGCAGAGAGGGTTTTGTGGCACGCTGCATCCCCATAGGGACGTTAAGAGCCAAGGGTTTGCAGAGAGGGTTTTGTGGCACGCTGCATCCCCATAGGGACGTTAAGAGCCAAGGGTTTGCAGAGAGGGTTTTGTGGCACGCTGCATCCCCATAGGGACGTTAAGAGCCAAGGGTTTGCAGAGCGAGTGGCACAAAGGCACCAGCTCTTCTGCAGAGGACACACACCCACACGCCACTAACACTTCACTCCTAAAACACACACTACAAACTGACACACTTCACTTCTAACACACACACCACTAACACACTCACAGTTTGAGTCAACCCTCTCACAGTAAGAAGACCTTGATCTGACTCTTGTCTCTTTAGTACACAAAAAGATCTAGTGGGGGCAGTTGTTTACACTAATGGTGGCAAAGCAATAGTGAAACATGTGCTGCACTGGGACTTGGTGCAGGCAGACTGCATGTGTTCATTATGCAGCCAAGCCAGTGCTGTGGTGCTCAGGGCTTCATACTGAAAGCATTATGCTGAGACGTGTGGGCTTAGCTTTGGAGCATTGCTGTGTGGTCTAAAGGCACTAAAGCATCTGTCACAACACAAAGCTCTCTGGAGAGACTCTTTGCACTGGGTGATCATTGTACTGGAAATACACCTCCAAGCCCAGGGCATGCTGGGATTGCGGAGGACTGCACAGAGATTGTGCTTTAACTGAGCAAGGAGAGAAGTTCATTAATCAGCATCTCCGATAGCTTGGGCTTTCCTCCCTGCAGACCGACTCTTGACGGGGGCAGGTCAAAACAATGCATGCATTATCGCCCACAAAAACAGATCACGTCAGCACAATTTCACCCTGCCTCAGTTGGACTCTTTGAAAACAGCTCATTTCACAGTGATTTTAGACAAAGCAGATGAGTGGACGTGTCTGAGGGAGCCGTGAAATGAGCTCTCACACACTCACTCACTCAACACTCTCGCTTGATGTCCTGTGTGTGTGTGTGTGTGTGTGTGTGTGTGTGTGTGTGTGTGTGTGTGTGCTTTTCTATCATATGCAATGCAAATGTCTTCATCATAAGCTTTTACTCATAGCGTGAGGTGTGTTAGATAAACAACAAAGGAAGAGAGAAAGAGAGAGAGACAGAGAGAGAGAGAAAGAAAGGGAGATGGAGAGAGAGAGAGAGCGAAAGAGCAAGGGACAGAGCATAGGAAAGAAAAGAAACAGAGTGAAACAACAGAGAGAAAGAGATATCCCTCATACACCTCATGTCTAAATGAGAGCAATGTAAGATATCTCAGTAGTCACCTCATGTCTAAGAGGATTATCATATTCAATTTGAGAGAAAGAGATATCCCTCATACACCTCATGTCTAAATGCTTTGGCAATGTAAATGTCTCAGTAGTCATCCCAATGGGGCATTATTAAATTGAATTTGAGAGAGAGAGGGGGAGGAAGAGAGAGGGGGGGGGAAGAGAGAGAGGGGGAGGAAGAGAGAGAGGGGGGGGAGAGAAGGCAGGAGAGAGAGAGGGGGGAGAGAGAGAGGGGGCGGAAGAGAGAGAGGGGGGGGGGAGGCAGGAGAGAGAGAGGGGGGAGAGAGAGAGAGGGAGGAAGAGGGGGGGGGGAAACATACAGTGTGTGTGAATGAAAGAAACTAACACTCAGAAACAGCACTACATGAGACAAAACAATAAGGTGAAAATGCTGCATTTATAGCACTTAGCCACTCATCCAAGTACTTTCCAATGTCTCACACACACACACACACGCACACACACACATGCGCACACACAGACACATGCACACGTACACGCACACACACACACGCACGCACACGCACACATGTACACACACACGCACACACACATGCACACACATGCACACACAGGAGAAGGATTGACAGAACAACAGAACAAGATGAGGAGGTATAGTTATAGATGAACAGTGATGGGTGGAGAGAAAGAGAAGGGGAGAGAGAGAAAGCAGGGGGAGGAGAGGAGAGGTAAAGGATGCTGTGTTGTGTGTGTGGGTACAGCTGTGGACCTCAGATGGAGGTAGTGCACTGTTCTAATGCACTCTCTCTCGCCCCAGAGCACAGCAGTGTCACAGTGATGCCATCCTCTCAGTAAATAGTTTAGAGTGTTTTTTCACCCCAGCAGTAGGAGTGATTCAGAGGGGGGCAATGCTACTTCCACTTTTATCGCTCTCAGTTAGCTTACTGAAACTGCCTGACCTCAGCTTGAACTAATGGTGGTTGCTCATCACTGTGCTAAACACTTTGGGAGAAAATCAGCTTTGAACGTACATCAAAAGTACACTCATTCATCTGGGTGGATCTCATGATGCTACAAAGCCCCTTCAGGGTGCCTTTAGTCAAATATGTAAAACTGCATGTCAAAATTACAACCAGTTCCAATGGTGTATACTATTCATTTGTATGACAGCAGTTCCCGAGTGTGTGTGTGTGTGTGTGTGTGTGTGTGTGTGTTATAATCACATGAAATTTCTGTGTTGATTCTACTAAAAACAGGCTGCATCTGTCAATTTCAACACCCATTCTTCTAAGTTCAGTTGCTCACTAACTCTTTGCTCAATAAATGACAAACCACATGTCAGCATACGCAGTAGATCTTCTCCAAGCACAGGTGTCTTCAGGTCACAAATCCACAAAGGAGTAGAAGGCCCATAAGGAGCACTTTATTTGAAGGTGTTGACATGAGAGTGGCATTAAGAGTGACACAAGCATGACATACACTATATCATAAACACAAATGACACTTTTTTTAATGTTTATGTCTGTCACCGGTTCCCAAGGAAGATTCAGTGGAATGTCATCAATTTTAATCTCAGAGGTCTGGTCACCTTAACTTAATGACAACAGTCATAAACATTAGTGAAGTGTCATTAATGTTCATGATACATGTCATGTCATGTTTATAACAGCCTCATGTCACTCTTCTGAAGACACCTTCAAGTAAAGTTACTGCATATTCTCCATCCCGCGGTTCAGTAACAACACTTCAGTAAATAAAAGAATTTATAATGGATCAAATATTTAGGTCAGTACAAAATGCTAAGCAATAGAATATTCCATGACATTATTATACTGTCAGATCTTGGACAGAGAAAGGATGTATCCTATGTACATATAGAGTTATTATGTAGAGTCTCTGATACATTATCAATCTGTGGATCTATTCAATCAATCAATCTGTGGAATCTATTGATGCTCGATAAACATCACAAAACAAAAATCATTAATCATCTGAACACAATCAGACACCTGGAATTAACTGCACTGCAAGAGATGCAAAACAATGTTGCAAATTTATTGTGTTTTTTATAAATTGACAGATTCATACAAATGTAGGCTATGTGCAACCATAACCATCTCTCTGTGGACGCTGGTGATCGCCAGGACACGAATACCCCATCATCTCACACACACACACACACACACACACACACACACACACATTCCCAGCAGGCCTTGCAGGGACCAAAACTCTCTTCCTCTGCCTGTGTCTTCATGACTGAGTCTTTGCCATAGCGCCCCCTGGCTGTGGAGCGTGTTTGGGCTGTATCTGGCCAGGCAACTAAGACAACAGCTGATCTGACGTGAGCCTGGAAACACACACGCATACACACACTGGCTTATTCTACAGACGGAGTGGCAGACTGTTGACCAGGGATACACTGGGTAGGGTAGCACATAAGAATAACAGGTTATCATAAAGCACACAGACAGCTGGAGAAAAAGAGGTCAATGAGTTCATGACTGAGAGGAAGTACAACTAGTCCACACACACATGCTTCCTGCTTGGCCAGCATCAGTGGGCCTGTAGTGCTGCCCTCTGCTGGGGCAGGACAGGCGTTGCAGCCTTGCTGTGTCTCCTCTGTCGTGCTTATCAGCTCCCCCCGATGGTGCACACAGGCCACTACTCTAACAGTGAGACCCAACACAACACAGACGTCACGTACTAAGATAATCAGAAACACGCAAGTCTTTCCCCCTCAGGTGTGGGGCTGTCCTGGAATCTCAAAGTCCGTCGGAATGTTGAGAGCTTGGGTGCGTTCCAATCACACTCATGATCTCGCGCTGAATGTGTGTGTCCTGGGTGTTGATATTGGCATCACCCACCTGGCCATCTTCATACCTGCAGTGGGTTACATCAAAGTTACAGGTCAAAATGTGGTCAAATTGTGTGCAAGCGGTTGCAATCATGTGCGTTTACAAGAAATTCTAGGCAGAAAGACAACTACGATCATTTGCAAACATTCATTCATTCATACGTCTGTGAATTTGAAGGCACTTCAGGAGTGCACACCTCATCAGGAGTGCACACCTGGTCAGGTGGACAGGTACTTACACAAAGAAGAAGCGAGTGCAGACGTGGTCGGACACCGGACACACCCAGATGTTCCCATGCTTCTGCAGGTCCTTGGATGTTATTACTGTAAGAGTGCACAAACAGCAGTGGGGTTATGCTGATGTTATTACTGTAAGAGTGCACAAACAGCAGTGGGGTTATGCTGATGTTATTACTGTAAGAGTGCACAAACAGCAGTGGGGTTATGCTGATGTTATTACTGTAAGAGTGCACAAACAGCAGTGGGGTTATGCTGATGTTATTACTGTAAGAGTGCACAAACAGCAGTGGGGTTATGCTGATGTTATTACTGTAAGAGTGCACAAACAGCAGTGGGGTTATGCTGATGTTATTACTGTAAGAGTGCACAAACAGCAGTGGGGTTAAGCTCTTTAAGCTCTGTGTACAAATGCAGGGTACTCAACTGAGGGACCTGTAAGTACTCTACATGTCTTTGTGGCTCTTTGTGCACTCTGTTCATGTACTATTTCAGTACTCTACTAAAGTACTCCTTGTTTACTCTTTCGAAGTACTCTTTGAATGCTCTACTAAAGTACTCTTTGAATGCTCTACTAAAGTACTCTTTGAGTGCTCTACTAAAGTACTACTTTTGTACTCTACTGAAGTACTCTTTGTGTGCTCTACTGAAGTACTTTTTGAGTACTCTACTGAAGTACTTTTTGAGTACTCTACTGAAGTACTCTTTGTGTGCTCTACTGAAGTACTTTTTGAGTCATCTACTAAAGTACTACTTTTGTACTCTACTGAAGTACTCTTTGAGTGCTCTACTAAAGTACTACTTCTGTACTGTACTGAAGTACGTTTTATGTACTCTACTGAAGTACTCTTTGAGTGCTCTATTGTACATTCTCCACCTCTCCATCCCCTCACCTTCACACAGAGCGATGCAGTTTAAATTCCGACTCTGCAGAAATCGAGATTGTGCCGATTGACTCTAAAATGACACAGACATTATAGTTACTGCAGACTTCATACACACAAACATAATTTCACTCTCTGTCTCTCACACACACGCACACACACACACATCTTTGTGTGAAGTGTAGTATGTGCGGTGTAGTGTGTGTGTGTAGTAAAGTGTGCGTGTGTGTGTGTGGGGGGGGGGGGGGTGTTTGCGGTGTGTGTGTGGTTTCTGTGTTTGTGTGTGGGAGTGTGTGTGTTTCCAGATCACTGTGCAGTGTGGTACCTGTGCCATGGTGTTCATGCAGTTGTAGCGCTGCACCAGCTCTTCTTTAGAGGGCATGTGGTGTTGTCCTTTCCCCATGCCTGCACACACACACACACACACACACACACACACACAATATTTCTGTTTTAGCAGTGACATACACAGTGTGAGTGCAGTTCAATCTGGAACCTCTAGGTGGCACCGCTCATTGTTTTTCTAGAGTGTTTCTCTCACCTCTGGTGCACCTTGGTTTATATTTCATTACGCTGGGTGAACCCTATTCCATTTTAGCAATCTTTATTACACTGGGGAAGCCATGCAGCTGTCTTGGGAATCTTTGTCTGTGCCGGGTCATGAAGCTACTGTATCTTTGCGCTCTGTCTTCCTCCCTGCCTCTACCTGACCACATCTGCATGGCCAGGGCCATTGATACACTCATGGCTTTATGATGGTTCATTTTGTTGTGTTGATTAGCTGAGACAGCATCTGATGCAGAGTTCACACACTACTACCATTCCACACACACACACACAGACATATTTGTTCTACTCAAAATTAACTAACACAATAGAGTCAGACAGAGTGCAGTCTGATATTGAGAAAGAAAAGAGAGGCAGGGAGGTAGAGGAAGCCAGAGAGGCAGAGGAAGAGAGGAAAAAAGACGGTTGTGTGGAAAGACTGATGGAGGGAAAGAGACAAAATGAAGGAGAAGAAAGAGGAAGAGAGAGTGAGGGAGAGATGGAGAAAGAGATGCAGCAGAGGATAACACTCCATTAAAATAGATGCCCAGGTCTGTGCATAATAGATAGATAGATAGATAGATAGATAGATAGATAGATAGATAGATAGATAGATAGATAGATAGATAAAGGAGACAGAGAGAGAGGAACAGGAGCTGACAGCATGACAGACAGTCTGAGTGAGGATGGAGGGAGGATCTGCATGGAATTTGAAATCTTGCTCTAGGCCAAGAAAATTAATTATGGTGAACACACTCCCTATCTCTCTCTCACACACACACACATACACACACACACACACACACACACACACACATACCTGAGTATCCAAAGGAGATGCTTGAGATTGGGCTGAGGTAGATACCCTTCCCATAAGCAGCCCCATGCAGCTGAAAAGAGAAGGGGGGGGGGCAGTGTTTAATGTCACTGTTGCCACAGCCATCCCATAACCCCATACTAGCCCAGCAATGAATCAGTTCAAATCAGTTAACACAAAGGCCTAAACAGGAGCACTCTAAAATCACACATGCTGTTTACAAAAGGCTCTACTGATGACAAAACATTTAAAACATGCAGAAAAAGCAAATATTTCATTCAAACAACACAATCATTGGTCAGATCAGTGAGTACTTTCAGTCAATCAGAACAATCATTGGTCAGGTCAGTGAGTACTTTCAGTCAATCAGAACAATCATTGGTCAGGTCAGTGAGTACTTTCAGTCAATCAGAACAATCATTGGTCAGGTCAGTGAGTACTCTCAGTCAATCAGAACACAAAAGAGGATAAAATGCAAAACTGTTTTCAAAATAAGAAGATTCTGCCTTGGTTTTGCTATCTCTGTGCTATTTATCTGCTTATTGAATGTGTGAAAAAGAACCAAAATGTTAAAACATAAATTTGATTCTTTCCTCCTACAGTTACAGTAAAGTAACTGTCATTGACATGAAAGACTCATAATAAGCAACTAGGCAAACATACTGTAGAATACAGTACACTTCATATACTGAAGTAACTTTCCAGTTTTCATTGACCCTCCTTTTTCATCAGAACATGGATACTTTCACAAGTACTCTATATGCTGTTGGCCTCTTTGACCCACCCTTGCAAACAGCAAACACCAAAACTAGTATCTTATGTACATGAAGAATGATTGTGAATTGAAGAATTATGGAGGAGGAGATTTACAAAATGAATTAGTAATTCATATGTCTGCAGACAATCTCTTTTTGGCAGTGAATAGTTTCTTTCCAGTCGTTCAAGCTACTAATTCAGTGGAGTTTGGGAACTTTCTATGAACGCAGTGTCAAATGTTTTGAAAAATGTGTGAAACTAATGAAAACTGGTTGACAATTGGATGTGCTGGGTTCTGCTGTGCTAAGAAAGTGAGGATGAAGATCAAGTGGATGACAGTTTCATGAAGCATTTCTTAGTAATGAAGAAAAACTGTATTATACATTGTCTTTCTCAGAATAAATTAGCTTCTCTTCAAGGTTAAAATGTTCCTCTATGCTTTCATTGTGAGATTACAGTCAGATAAATGGCCAATAGTTGGTTTCATTGTGAGATTACAGTCAGATAAATGGCCAATAGTTGGTTTCATTGTGAGATTACAGTCAGATAAATGGCCAATAGTTGGTTTCATTGTGAGATTACAGTCAGATAAATGGCCAATAGTTGGTCATTATACCTCAACTTTCTGAGGGGTGGCAAAATATACAGGATGCCATTCAGTATGTAAGTATGTAAGTATGTAAGTATGTATGTACAGTGTGCAAGCACAGCACGGAGCGCAGACACATGGAGAGACTGAAAGGGCTCAGGTGTCAGAGATGCCTAACTAGCGGAGTGAAGCATCTGGACTCCCAGTCCAGAGAGCAGGACTCTACACAACCTGTTCTGCATTCTGCATCACTTTTTATTGCCAGGTAATGAGCAGACACACAAACACACACACACACACACACACACACACACACACACACACACACAGGCGCACAGACACACACAAAATTAGTTGCTTAGACCAATCCTGAACACAGCATTGCTTTTTACTGCCAGGTAATGAGCAGACACACACACAATGTGTGGTTTAGACCTCCAGTGAACACAGCATTGCTTTTAATGCCAGATAGCACACAGTGGAATTATTAGCTTTGGACACACTTCCAGTATGGACACACACACACACACACACACACACACACACACACACACACACACACAGACACACACACAGGGTGTATGGAGCATAATGTGCTCTTACCTGGAGCTTGGTGTATGAGGCATTAACGAGTCCATTTCTCAGGATTGAGTGCCAGTTCTCAATGTGGGATCCACTGAAAGCAACAGAGAGCAAAGTGGCCATTAGAACAGAATCAGCAACAAGAGGTAAATATATGAGCACTTACATGTGTGTGTGTGTGTAATGGTTATTGATCGCTGCGTGGCATATAAATTTTTATTTTGATTTATTTATGCGTCTCTCTCTGATGCATTTATCCAAAGCAACTTGGGTTGCTTTACGTAGGGTTACATGTCAGTCAGTCTCCCCTAGAGTAACGTAGGGTTACATGTCAGTCAGTCTCTAGAGTAACGTAGGGTTACATGTCAGTCAGTCTCCCCTAGAGTAACGTAGGGTTACATGTCAGTCAGTCTCCCCTAGAGTAACGTAGGGTTACATGTCAGTCAGTCTCTAGAGTAACGTAGGGTTACATGTCAGTCAGTCTCCCCTAGAGTAACGTAGGGTTACATGTCAGTCAGTCTCCCTAGAGTAGCGTAGGGTTACATGTCAGTCAGTCTCTAGAGTAACGTAGGGTTACATGTCAGTCAGTCTCCCCTAGAGTAACGTAGGGTTACATGTCAGTCAGTCTCTAGAGTAACGTAGGGTTACATGTCAGTCAGTCTCTAGAGTAACGTAGAGTTACATGTCAGTCAGTCTCTAGAGTAACGTAGGGTTACATGTCAGTCAGTCTCTAGAGTAACGTAGGGTTACATGTCAGTCAGTCTCTAGAGTAACGTAGGGTTACATGTCAGTCAGTCGCTAGAGTAACCTCGGGTTACCTGTCAGTCAGTCTCTAGAGTAACGTGAGTTACATGTCAGTCAGTCTCTAGAGTAACGTGGGGTTACATGTCAGTCAGTCTCTAGAGTAACGTGGGGTTACATGTCAGTCAGTCTCTAGAGTAGCGTGGGGTTACATGTCAGTCAGTCTCTAGAGTAACGTAGAGTTACATGTCAGTCAGTCTCTAGAGTAACGTAGGGTTACATGTCAGTCAGTCTCTAGAGTAACGTAGGGTTACATGTCAGTCAGTCTCTAGAGTAACGTAGGGTTACATGTCAGTGTCTCCCTTAAAGTAGCGTAGGGTTCCAGAGAGGGTGGAACTCTGACGGTTCTAACCCAATAACAATGTTCTAACCCAAATGTTCTGGGCCACTTGCATGCTAGTGGGGCCCCTTAACCAGTCCAGTAAGTGAACTGTGCTAGCTCAGGGAAAGTCTGGGGTTTTAGCTCACTGGATAATGTGTGTGCGTGTGTGTGTGTATGTGTGAGGTTGTATGTGTGTGTGTGCGTGCGTGCGTGCATGTGTGTGTATGTGCAGTATGTGCTCTGCGTGTGTGTGTGAGCATGTGTGAGCTTGTGTGTGAGCTTGTGTGTGTGTGTGTGTGAGCTTGTGTGTGTGTGGTTCTCACTGGAAGGCGAAAGTGCTGCCGTAGAGTTTCCGGGCGGCGCGGAAGCGAGCCTCTTTGGCTGGGGGGCTGCTGAGGAGCAGGAACTGGTGGGGGGTGTGCATAAATTTCAGCTGCTGCTGGACACACACACACACACATGCATGGATATACACACACATATACACACACAGATACACACATACATACACACACACACATGCATGGATATACACACACATATACACACACAGATACACACATACATACACACACACACATGCACGGATACACACACACATATGCACACACAGATACACACACACATGCACACACACGCACACACACACACACATACACACACACGCACATATATAGACGCTGAGAGAGCAAGTCTAATACATACACTCTAACACCCACTGTCTGACACACTCCAACTGGCCAAACACTCACACAGATCCAGCACATCAGTGTTTTATTCCTGACTCCACGAAAACTGAATCCAAACAATGTATCCCCCTACATTACTTCAACCACCTCAGATAGCTCGTCTGGAACCTGCAGCCACACCACCTGCTGGACACTGAGTTCATGCGGTCATGCTATCATTCTAACTCACACCAGGAGACAGGTCTTACCCTGCTTGGGGGCAACTTGACAATGTGGGACCTGTTGCTGGATATGATCCTGTGAAAGAATGACAGCAACTGAGTATTAACCCCACAAACAGAAAAAAGTGTGATGATGATGATGAGGAGGAGGAGGAGCATGAAGATGAAGAGTTGTGTTCTTCCCGTACCACTGCAGAAGAGGATGGGCCAAAGGATCAATCTTGTCCATCTGTCTCTTGATCTCCAGGTATGAGCCCTGCAAAGACACCACAATCTACGGAGTTTGAAACAATTAAACATGTCTGACTCTGACGTCATGCTTGGACTTCCATCCTACTCACTTGGGTCATCTCTCGGATGGACATCACACTGTCTAGAGCTTTCTGTAAGCGCTCATAACTCCTCTTCTGCAGACAGAGAGAGTGGAGAGAGGGAGAGAAAGTCAGAGAGAGAGAGGAAGAGGAAGTCAGAATAGAAGAGAGAAGAAGCAAGGAGACAAAGAGAGGGAGAGAAAGA
>JAIFZK010000007.1:27202500-27205000 GCA_027481765.1 Tenualosa thibaudeaui
CACACATGGGGACCTACCAGCAGGGGGCAACACAGAGGCAGTGCTCAGGTACCACTGATAGATGGAGCAGGCAACCAAACCCCAGTGTATAGAATCACCTTAAGGTAATGGTTCAATTCCCCCAGTCTACACAATCATCTTAATGGTTCTATGTTCCTCAGTCTACACAATCATCTTAATGGTTCTATGTCTCCAGGAGCTTATGAACTACCTGAACTATACTTCTCTTTCATTAAAGACACACACACACACCTTCTTTTTCTTTCATTCATGACATCCACGCCATTGTTCTATTCTTCTACTGCAGGTGGAACACACAATTCAGCTATGTAGTGCAAAGGTGACCCCTGTGGTGTGTGTGTGTGTGTGTGAGAGAGAGAGACACACAGAGACGGCTTCAGTACTTGGCCACAGGTGAGAAGATGCTGAGTCCAGCGCGGAACTTCTTGATCGTTCCCCCGGCCTTGAACCAGCTGTGGCGCTTCCTCTGCTGGCCGCGGATCAGGTCATTACTCAGGTGCTTCCACTGCTGGGACACAAAGGTGCGAAGGATCCTAACACACACACACACACACACACACACACACACACACACACACTTAACACACATATACACTACCACACTTTTAGATCTGTCACTATGTCTACTATGTACACTATTAGTGCAGTGGTTTCTACCATTAGTGTGACTGATGTGAAGTATCATGTTTCTGTCTAGCCCTGCAGTATTTGGTCAAAGCTCAGCCCAAGCCATAGCTGAGTGTCTGAATGCATTATTCTGAATTCCATTATTCTAACCATTAATCATTTCAGCACAGGGCAGAGTGTGTGTGGCACAGGGACACAAGCCCAGGGTGGAGTGTGTGTGTGACACTGGAACACAATCCCAGGGTGGAATGTGTGTGTGACACACTCAGGATGGAGTGTGTGTGTGACACAGACTCAGGATGGAGTGTTTGTGACACAGGCCAATGATGGGAAGTAGGTTAAGCCAGCAGTCCTGCTCCAGGCCTGAGACAGGTGCGCTCTCAGGTGAGGCATTAATCTCCTGATGTTGGTCTTGTGCTGTCTGTGCCAGATGGCTTCAGGGTCACCCCAGGGGTCATGTTCCAGCCTGAGAGCAATAGTGCCCATTCAGAAACTCACTTCTTGAGCTGGACGCCCAGGCCAAAGCCATCTTTACTGGACGGCTGAAACACCTCCACTGTGGGCTCTGTCAGGAGGAAACACCAGGAGAGAGTTATTAAACATCTCAGTGTGTGTGTGTGTGTGTGTGTGTGTGTGTGAGAGAGAGAGAGAGAGAGAGGGTGAAAGTAGAGCTTCAGTCAAGGATCTTTGTACCAAAGCTATGATGGAAGTTAGCTAACTAATCCCCGGAACAAGTAAACCCATTTAACAATAACCCATTTGTTGTCATTGTAAAACCCATTTAATAATGACAATAAGTGATGATTGAACAGGCTTAAAGTCCCGTTAATACCAAGAACGATAACTATAACTACAAGAGCAAATAATTATCGTTCTGGTTATTATGAATGAGTGATACGATGTGATATAACAATAAAAAAGCTGTTCAGAAACCATTAGACATTCCATTCAGTGATGTGAGGACAGACCTGGTCAGTGTGGACACCAATATTTATAGTTACAATTGTCTTTAGCTATGGCAAAGATCAATGGATACTGACCAAGATAGAGCAACATAATACGTTACAATGTGAGCAAACGTGAATAACTCCAGTCTGCATAAGTGAGTGTCACATAACGTCACAATATAAACTTTTCAATGATCTTCTGTATCAGCGGATGTGAAATTAGAAGACAGAACTTAACGAATGTTTGTGCCTCTCGCTCCACTTTTAACCTTTCTGGTTAGAGTTCCGGATGTGTCTAGAATCAGTGGTCTTGTTAGAACTGTGATTGAACATTCTAGAACCATTAGTCTAGTTGAAACATTTTAGGCCTGTTTAGTGTCTAGACGTTTTTACAAACGCAAATGTGTTTGGACCTTTTGTTTACATGTAAATTGAGTTTCAACCCTGTTGAATGGATATTTTTACAACATTGTAGAACCGTATGTTTGGCTGGAAGAATGCTTGGATACTCTGTTCTGGTTCCTCTGTACCTGGGCCATCCAAGTACTGCGAGAGAGAGAACCGAAGGCGTAAGATGATTGGTTCTGTTCGGACGACCTTCCAGGCATTGGCAACCTCCTCCTGGCATCAAAGATACACACGCACATACACACACACACATGCATGCATGTTCACACATGCACACACACACCATACACACAAACCCATGCAAACACACACACATACACACAGACAAATCCACAAAATGTGCCCATACAAATCCACATACACTCACATCCCATACACACAACAACAACATGTATGCACTGACATTAACACATTTTTAAACATATGCTGATATTTTTGCAGCTCAAGCTGTTCTGAGCACAGAGTCAGTCAAGCATAACTCACATCCAAGAAGCCAA